>CM050172.1:110695679-110763562 GCA_027410445.1 Discoglossus pictus | reverse complement strand
AAGGGGGGAAAGAGACAAAGGGGGGGAAAGAGACACAGGGGAGGTGGAAAGAGACACGGGAGGGAGAGGTGGGGAAAAGACACAGGGGAGAGAGGGGGAAAGAGACACAGGGGAGGGAGAGGAGGGGGGAAGAGACACAGGGGAGGGAGATGAGGGGGAAGAGACACAGGGGAGGGAAATGGGGGAACAGACATGAGGAAGGGAGGGACAGACACAGGGGGAAAGAGACACAGGGTAGGGGGGGACAGATACAGGGGAGGGAGAGGGGGGAAAGAGACACAGGGGATGGGGAGAGAGATGCATGGGAGGGAGAGGGTGGGAAAGAGACACAGGTGAGGGGGTTAGACACATGGGAGGGAGAGGGAGGTAAAAACACAGGGCGGGGAGATACAAGGGAGGGAGAGGAGGGGGAAAGGAGACACAAGGGAGGGAGCAGAGGGGGGAAATTAGACACAAGGAGGAAGTAGACAGGGTAGAGAGACTCGCAATGAGCTCCAAAGGCGCTGATTGCGAGATGCCCGCGATGAGCACCAAAGGCACTCATCGCAAGGAGAGTAAAGTAGACGGTGGGAGAGGTGTGGGGTGGAGGCTTGCAATGAGCGCCAAAGGTGCTCATTGCGAAGCACGTGATGAGCGATGAAGGCGCTTATTGCGAGGCAAGCGATGAGCGCCAAAGGCTCTTTGCGAAGCCAGTAAAGTAGAGGGGGAGAGGCTCTCATTGTGTGGCAAACAGCATTGCCAGGCTTCACTTTTTATTGCCGTCATTTTTGCCGGGCAAGTCGCTAGTTATTTATAACGAGCATCTCCAAAGGGTGTTATAGAGACAGAAGACGCTGTACTAGTGGGGGATCTTTCTAAATAAAGCAAACAAACCATACACTAAAGAGACACCAAAGGAACAAAAACAGCTTGTACCAGATTAAATGTGTCCGCTTATCTGGAGAAAACTTATGTTTAATTATAAGAAGAACAGAATAGTTATGTAAAGGGCCGCCGTACTGAGAGAGCAGCTAAAGGAACATGGCGGGGTCCTGGGTGTTACTAGCTATGTAATACCCCTGGGGATCCATTTCCTGACATTTCTTTGTTTTATTAGGAAGTGCTTATAAGCTCTGTTTTTACTGCCTTATATCACATATATAGTCCCTGTATGGGCCTGCCCCCTGCAGTGTATGCAGACTTGGACTCTGTAGTACTAGGTGTGCAGTGTAGTGTCCTAGCCTATCAGGGACCACATCTCAGCAGCACGTTGCAGAATATTACTAGGAGACTGTCACAGATTGGTTTGTTTGAAACAGCACACGCCGTTCTAGAGAGTCTGAGTCTGCATATGATGCAGTGGGCAGACCCACACAGGGACTATTTGTGTGATTTTAGACAACTTTTTTTTTTGTACTTGTTTTCAGTTAAAAAAGACTCTTTAGTGTAGTGGCCCTTTGGCACCCTGCTGCCCCTCAGTTGCACCCGCCCCACCGTACCTTCCAGGTTGAATACATTGGTGGTTCCATGATACTGTTATCCTTTCACCTGACGGCAGGAGGACGCCCAAATTATATTTTTTTTGCACCGGGCCCTCCATTCACTAGCTCCACAACTAGATATACCTTCTTCTCAGGATCCAGCTAGCTTTGTAAGATGGCAGCGCACATGACACAAGCAGAAATTAACATTTTCTCCCAAATCCTTTTATACTCTTGACAGAGACGTCCATTCAGGGGCATCCATTCAGCCTTGGCCAGGGGTTTGAACCCATCCTGCCGCCAACATAAAAAGAATAAAATGAGAGGAGAAGTACATTCAAGATGCAGAATTTATATCACAGTGAATGTAAAAGTTGTTTATACTGATGTATAAACAACTTTTATTGTAATGCTGAAGCTTAAAAAATCGTCTTAATACATTCCCTTTCCAGATAAGACCATTTTCATTCTACACAAATATTCAATTTATTGATTTTTTTCAAACATTTCTCTGTAATAAACACAAAGAAGTCACATCTCAGTGAGTTCCAATCTGAGTAAATAGATGGAAAATTGCTCCAAATTATGTACTTTTTGTAAAAATCAGTGCCGGGAGACGGATGTAATCTTCACATATTTTCTGTGAGATAAGTGGGATCTAATGACTGGCTCCCAGTCGCAGATATAACGAGGCATTGTGATTCTGATTACTGAGTCTGAGAATCACAAAAGGCAGAAGACATATTTATATTTATTAAAGTGACAGTGTAACGCTCCCAAGTAGGTCACAAATGAAATGTAACATATACAATTATTATTAATTATATAAATTAACCTCTAGTGAAAGAGCTATCCCCCCCCCCCCCGATCACCAGAGATAGGACATTTGAGCAATGCACTGTACATCTTGATAACAACCTGCCTGATGGGATTATCTTGCTGTGGACAGGAATCCAAATAGAATCAGTGAATTTACTAATTTACAAGGGAACTTGAATGTGTTTAAGTTTGTGATGTAATTACCAGATCACCCTGTGATGGGATTAACCTGTAACCGAACCATTTTCCTGTTCCTGGCTCTTATACATTGAACCACCATAAAGGGCACACTGTTTGGCTCCAGCCACTGGACCATGCATTAACACCTCCATTGTATTGTAATCTGTCTTGTCCCCTTGTTTGACAGATAAACTTAATGTACTCTATTTGGGGCCTGGACCACTAGACATGGAGACACCATTATGTGTATTTGGAGGTTGTTGGCTTATTGTTCACAAGTGCCAGACAGGATGCTAGACTATTAGACCCAATGCGGAGTCAATCTCCTGTGTTTGTCTGCCACTCCCTGTCATTGTTGTGTTGTATACACCCCCTTTGTAGCTAACAACTATAAATATTGTTGACTTTCCAAAAATAAATCAGTTCACTGCTTAGACAAATAAAATTGGTATGCTATCTTATTCGCTCTAGTGACTGTGATACTGAACCAATCTCCACCCTCTAAGTAACCTATCCTGATCACTACCACAGGAAGGTTACTGAGACTCCTGGAAGTGCTGAATCCTGATGGAGAGACCCTTACTGATACATAAGCCAGATATCAGGGTGCAGGTGTTGAGGGTAGGGTTCTTGTGGGTAGTTATCCTGTAGACTATAGCAGGTGGCCCTGGGCAGTAATAGCCCCAACCCCCTGACAGCCCCCCACCCCCACCCCCCAGATTGGCCAGTGAGGTATTACATGGGGTGACTGAGATAACTGGTTAAGGGCAGGTGATTTATTGAGGTTTGTGGGTTCAACCAAAATTGTATTGTCCTGTTTGCCCATAAATGTTCTAGTGGTCTCTTTCATTTAGAGGTAATAACCCCCTGTTTGTTATCTGTAACTCCTTGATCTCTGTTCTGCACCTGATGGTCCTGTATTAGAAGCCGGTCACCTAGAAGCCCATCCACTCCACGGTCCAAGTGAGGGTCCATGTAGCCAATGCAAGAGGATTCTGGAGCAGAGTTTGACCCCCTCCCCTGTGTCGTGACATGGGTATTTAAAAAAATGTAAAGTCCTCACATTCTTCTATTGACTTTATCTCACAGAAAAAAATATTTCTCAAAGTTGGGGTAATAAACTGTATCTAAAAAGTATATTTGTAATTGGTTGTTAATTTATCTTGAAAGTTGCCATTTTAGGAAGAATTATTTTTTCAAAATCTTCCCACCTGTCATAGTTTCCTGTCTTGGGTCATTACATAATTCTCAGATTGAGGGGAAATAGCAGGAAGATCATGCCCAGTTGGTTGTATCCGTGGAATCACAAAGGTTTATGTATTAAAAGCCTATGATATTATTGTGATTAAACCAACTGGGCATGCTCTTCCTGCTAATTCCCCCCACAGTGATTAATTAATGACTCAACATAAGACTCTGGCCAGGTAGGAGGGTCAAGAATAGTCAACATTCAACATCAATTACAGGACATTAAATTAAAATGTTTAAATAACTACCAATTGCAAATATCCATATTTATAGATAAAAAAATAATTCCAACCTTTGCTGTGTCCATTTAATTCAGTGAATGGGCTTATATGTAGTGCCATAGTCCTTAAAATGTCTCCAGGTGCTTTAGCCCTTTTTATTTTACCCAAAAGCAAAATGGTAAAATCACTGCAGAAAGAATTGAAAATGCCTAGGGCCATATGTGAAGTGCCAGAGGGCCGAATGTGAAGTGCCAAAGGACCGAATGTGAAGTGCCAGAGGGCCGAATGTGAAGTGCCAGAGGGCCGAATGTGAAGTGCCAGAGGGCCGAATGTGAAGTGCCAGAGGGCCGAATGTGAAGTGCCAGAGGGCCGAATGTGAAGTGCCAGAGGGCCGAATGTGAAGTGCCTGAGGGAGCATTGGGAAGAGTCTAGGAGAGCATGGAAAATGCCTAGGGCCATATGTGAAGGTCCAGAGGGAGCATTGGGAAGAGTCTAGGAGAGCATGGAAAATGCCTAGGGCCATATGTGAAGTGCCAGAGGGCCGAATGGAAAGTGCCTGAGGGAGCATTGGGAAGTGTCTAGGAGAGCATGGAAAATGCATAGGGCCATATGTGAAGTGCCAGAGGGCAGAATGGATAGTGCCAGAGGTCCGAATGTGAAGTGCCAGAGGTCCAAATGTGAAGTGCCTGAGGGAGCATTGGGAAGTGTCTAGGAGAGCATGGAAAATGCCTAGGTCCGTATGTGAAGTGCCAGAGGTCCGTATGTGAAGTGCCAGAGGTCCGTATGTGAAGTGCCAGAGGTCCGTATGGGAAGTGCCAGAGGTCCGTATGGGAAGTGCCAGAGGGCCGAATGGGAAGTGCCAGAGGGCCGAATGGGAAGTGCCAGAGGGCCGAATGGGAAGTGCCTGAGGGAGCATTGGGAAGAATCTAGGAAAGCATGGAAAATGCCTAGGGCTGTATGGGAAGTGGCTGAGGGCGTATGTAAGGTGCCTGATAGCCAAATGGGAAGTGCCTGAGGTTCATATGTGAAGTACCAGAGGGCCAAATGGGAATGCCAGAGGGCCAAATGGGAATGCCAGAGGGCCGCATGGGAAGTGCCTGAGGGAGCATCGTGAAGGGTCTAGGAGAGCATGAAAAATGCCTAGGGCCATATGAGAAGTGCCTGAGGTGCCACATGGGAAGTGCCTGAGGGCTGTATGGAAAGTGCCTGCCAGCAGCATGGGAAGTGCCTGAGGGCTGTATGGAAAGTGCCTGCCAGCAGCATGGGAAGTGCCTGAGGGCCGTATGGAAAGTTCCTGAGGGCCGTATGGAAATTCCACTGCTTTAAATCCTATGATAAATGTCTCCCTGTAAAATACTCCTTGCTGTGTGACCTTATCGCCCTCCCCAGGACTGATGACTTCATGTGCTGCTTCCAGCTGAGTTTTGTCCTGACATTTAGCAAATGAGTTTGCCTTTTAGAGACATCCCAGTGACAGAGTAATCAGTGTCTAAAATTAATCTGTAATAGGATAAGTGCAAGCGAAGACAGAAGAGATTGCGCTGGTAATTTAGCGGTCACTAAGGGAAACCACTGTGTCACCAAATTACTAGCAATTACATGACAAAGCTTCCAAATGTGGAGGGAACATCTAACTGTGACAGTTAGCAAAGAGACACAGAAAAGCTCTATTAGAGAGTCCTTACAGAGAGAGACTACTAAGGGTGATTGGGGGCTCCAGACGTGGACTTCTTCCTCCCTGTGCTTTTGGGAGTTCAGCTACATCCCACGGATGAGGCCCAATAGAGGCTGAAACCTACATCTGGGGTCTGCTGATTCTCCTGTTAAGGGTAGAATTGCCTGGTATTTCGGGTCTGGATCACTCTATTGGGTGATACCAGACTGATATACTACAGGGTATTTCTCCCTGTGAAGGGCACAAGTGGATACATCAGGCTGCTCTCAGAGTAGGTCATCGTGTACATAGTACTAACCTATTAAGATTAGTTATTATTATTATTATTATTAAACTTCATTTATAACGTGCTGACATATTCCGTTGCGCTTTTTTTTTTAATTATAAAAGAATGGATGGTCCTGTTATTGAGTTTAAAATCAAGCAAACAAAGTGCTCTCTAAAGCACCCAATATGATTAGAAACTCACAATCTTACTGGCTAGAAGGAATGGGTGAGGTATAGAATGGGGAGGTACAATATATTGCAAAAAGAGCTTCTTTCAATGCGTGGGTTTTGAAGGATTTGAGGCAGGAGGAGTCTAGTGGAGCGAGACGGGGAGTTTGATAGAATAGGGGCAGCATGAGAAAAGTCCTGAAGGCAGGAGTGAGAGGAGGTGATAAGAGAGGAGGAAAGAAGGTAATTATCAGAGCGAAGAGGACGGTTGGGGGAGTATTTAGGGACAAGAGCAGAGATATAAGAGGGGGCATTATTGCTGGGGACTTTATACATTAGGGTCAAGATGTTGCATGTAATTCTGGAGGCTACGGGGAGCCAGTGGAGTGACTGACAGAGGAGCTGCAGACACTGAGCGATGAGTGTGGTAGATGAGTCTAGCGGAGGTGAAGTGTAGGGAGACGGGTGATGGGGAGGGCAGCAAGGAGAGAGTTGCAGTAGTTGAGGCGGCATATGATAAGGGAGTGTATTAGAACTTTGGTTGTGTCTTGTGAGAGAAAATGACGTATTTTGGTAATAATTTTTTAGGTGAAAATTACAAGATTTGGTGATGATTCTATGTGAGGAATGCAAGTAAAGTAGAACCCCAAGACAACAGGCCTGAGATATGGGCATGATGATGACATTGTCAGCAGCGAGAGATATGTGAGGAGTGGAAGCCGTGTAAGAGGGTGGGAAGATGAAGCACTTTGTCTTGGAGATATTGAGTTTGAGTTGACGGGCAGACATCCAGCAGGATATGCTCAAGAGGCAGTTGGCAACGTGAGCTAGAAGACAGGGGGTAGTTCTGGCGCAGAGAGGAAGATTTCGGTGCCATCTGCATATATATATATATGGTACTGATATCCAAAAGATTCTCTTAGGGTACCAAGAGAGGACGTGTAGATGGAGAAAAGTAAGGGACCTAGGACAGAACCTTGGGATATGCCAACATTCAGAGGGTGAGGTGATGAAGAGGCGCCAAAGAAGAAGACACTAAAATGTTTGATTTCCTACATATGATGTGAACCAAGAGAAAGCAGTGTCACGGATACCAAGAGAGTAGAGAACTAGGACAAGAAGAGAGCGGTCAACTGTGTAAAAGGCAGCGGAGAGAACCAGGAGCATAAGAATAGAGAAGTGGCCCTTTGACATGCCGGTGAGCAAGTCAATAGTAAGTTTAGTGAGAGCTGTCTGTGGAGTGTTGGGACTGGAAGCCCGATTGGAAGGGGTCAAGGAGCGAGCTGGAGGAAATAGATTGGGAGAGACGATTGTAGATGATACGCTCAAGTAATTTAGAAACCAGGAGAAGTAGAGAGATCGGGCGGTAATTAGATGGAGAAGCTGGATCAGATGAGGGCTTCTTAAGAATGGGTGTAATATTGTGGTATTTAAAAAGTGATGGAAACTTGCCAGTGATAAGGGAAAGGTGGAAAAGATGTGTGAGAGCTGGGATAAGAGAGAGGAGGGATCAGCTGTGATGGAATAGGGTCAAGTTGTAAGACGAGAGGCTGATCATCCATCATACAGGGTCCAAGATGTCCATAATGGATGAGGAAACGGGTAAAGATAAAGGCTGGGTGTTGTCGGTTTGTTGAGACGAGAGTGAGTTAGGAGGAGAGTTTGTTACGGATATTTTCACATTTTATTATTAAAGTGCCTGGCAAAGTCTTCAGTCATGAGACGTGAAAGGGCAGGAGCGGTGGAGGGCAGAGGAGAGAGTTGCACGTGGTGAACAAACATTTGGGATTGGAGGCTAAATTGGATATTAGTGAGGAGAAGCCGCTCTGTTTGCCAAGGTTTGGTTGTTTTTTATTCATTTTTTGTATTCTTACAAACGGATTTAAGAAGATCTATGCACATATAAAATCTTCAGTGAGCTCACAATTATATAATTATATGTTCTATGTTTATTTGTCTGCATCCTAAATATATTAAATATATCAGCAGATTTTTATGCCAATTTGAAGTTTTTTCTGTAGAAATTATGTTTTCCAAGTGGAGAAAGGAGGGACTCTGTTTGAAGTAAGTGTTGTGGAGTGCATTATGTTTGGAGATGTTCATGTGTGTCTCTGTGTATGGGTTTTTACTGTATAATTAGGTACTGGGGTTGGGTGAGGGAACATGGAGTGGAAAGAGGCATGATGGTGTTGTTATCGGATGGGGAAACGTTTCTTGTAGATGACGCCATTTTGTGTTGTTTGTCTCTCCCTGTTTTGCTTGGTTTTGCTATTTGACTGTTCAGGGGGGAGCTGTCTATGTGCGAGGATGTCACGTATGTTCTAATTGTCATGTGGATTGTGATGCTTGAAATGGAGATTTGTTCTCCTAGAATGGTATATACTGAATATTGGTGGTCACATAGAGTACCAGTGTCCAGATTATTTTGTGTAAGGATTGTCCATCATATCTGATGGACAGTGTGATAAAGTGTTATGGAGAATATAATGTGAAATCTGATCAATTTTGAATTAATATTTGTGTTTATATGCTGTCAGCCATTTTGGATAATTGCTAATAAAGGTTTTGTTTAGATCTGGTTCCTACTTATGTTTAATATTTTTTTCAAGTAAATACAGTAATTGGTGAAGAACTGGGTTTTTAAAATAAGATAAAGAGAGAGATTGTTTAAGGTTTTATTACAATTAAAACCATTTAAAAGGCTAATAATAATGTAATAATAATAATGTGTAAATTATTAAATTTATGGAAGCAGCTTGGTTACTGGCCAAGATGCAATGTTTTCAAAAATTTCCTGAAATGTTTTGGTAAAAAATATAAAAAGTGCAGTTTTGTTTCTGCTTAAAAGGACCAGAACAGCTTGTGATATGATTCCCATGTAGAATTATAGCAGGAGTGAAGTACATTTTTTTTAGCATAATATTTAGAAGTACACTACCTGTTCCAAAGACATGATAATAATGAAGGTTTTTAGATAACAATTAAAAAGGTGAAATTTTTTTATGGGTTATGATAAGCGTACAGGATAGACATAAATGTCAACCAACTAAATATATAGGTTTTTTTTATTTTCTTTTTTCTAGGTGATGTTTTTCCTTTTTTTTCTTGATTTTGCTGGTCTGTTTTTTTCTGGCTAGCTTATTTTATTTTTTGTAAAAAAAAATGATGCTCATTAAAACGCTCTCCTCATGGTGACATTTCTCTCTGTCGGAATAAATGTTTTACGTGCCCAATTCCTGTCTCCTGGTTACTGCACAGGTGGATATTGGAAAGTACACATATCACTAGAAATCAGTGTATGATATCATATCTGGTTAAAGAACCTTATCATACCAATTCTGTATTATTTTATGTGTTATATTTTGTTTATCCATGTTGGATAAACACTATAATATTGTGACATCTATTCCTCCAGGCCCATCCTCAGCTCACATGATGGCCATAGAGCAAATGGGAATTGGGAAAATCTTTTCAAGGTATTTCTAGGCCTCTAAGAAAGGAACCTGATAAGAGGTGGAGTACATTATGAGTTAAGAAAAGATTTTAGAGCTTTATTAGTAAATGTATATTGACAGTAATCAAATTAGTCAATTCCTGCTAAATATACAAATCAAGTAATGTCTTCTCACTTATCACATATAATAGTTGTCATAATTGCGAGTTTGTCGGTAACGTAATGTTAAAAGTTACAGGTTGCAACTTGGGGTTGATGTACACAGATAATGTCATGTACCAGGCATGGTTAACATCCGTAAATGCAAACAGGAGCACTGAGGAGGGAGAGGGGGGGATAGGGTGGAAAGAGACACAGGGGTGGGAGAAAGGGGAGAGGGTGTAAAGGGACACAGGGAAGGAAGTGGGGGGGGGGGAGACAGTGGTGAGAGAGGGCGGGAAAGAGAAACAGGGGAGGGAGATAAGGGGGGAAAAACAGGGGAGCGAGAGGGGGCAAAGAGACAGCAGGAGGGAGAGAGTGGGGAAAGGCACCGAAGGCACTCCTTGCGAGGCCCGCAAGTTAGAGTGGGGAGAGTCTCGCATTGTGTGGCAAACAGCATTGCAGCATTGCCAGGCTTCAAATTTTATTGCTGTCATTTCTGACGGGCAAGTCGTTAGTATCATATATATAGTTATGGATCTTACAAATGTTGGTCACTTTGGTCACAAAGGCAATCATTGCAGGCCTCGCGATGAGCGTCACAGGCGCTCATCGTGAGGCCCATGAGCCTTAGACTGCAGTGAGCGCCTTTGGCTGCAATTGTTTCAAGCATGTAAGACCCCCCCACAAAAGCCAAATAATAAAAAAAAGATAACATACTCACACACAGCACAGGAGGGAGGCAGGAAGCCTGTGAGTGGGGTTGCAAGGGAATTTGAGCCATATTTGGCATTTTTCGTCGATCGAAAATTGGATAAGTGAGGAACAAAAATGGCGAAAAAAAGAGGCTGAACAACGGCAGGCACACAGGACTTTGAAAATAAAACCAACAGCAGTCACCGCGCGCCACGCAAAGATTCAGCAGAGACACAGAGGAGAAAGACACAGGGAAGGGACAGGGGGAGATGGTGGAAAGAGACACATGGCGTTCCCAAGCACAAAACTTGCAGGTTAAGGAGGCCTGCAATGAGCGGCGAAGCCGAAAGCACTCATTGCAAGGCCTGTAAAGTAGACTGGAGGAGAGGCTCGTAATGAGGTCTGAAGGTGCACAGAGGGGGCAGAACCTCGCATTGTGTGCCAAAGAGCATTGCCAGCCTTAACATTTTATTGCCGTCATTTTTGACGAGCAATTCAATTGCAAAGCACGAAAGTTGTACATTAACAAGGCCTACAATGAGCGGCAAAAGCGCTCTTCACTAGACCCATGCAGTAGACGGAGGGAGAGGCTCCCAATGAACGCCAAAGGTGCTCATTGCGAGCTACGCGATGAGCATCAAAGCGATGAGCGCTGAAGGTACAGCATTCCCAACCTTCAAATTTTATTCCCGTCATTTTTGATGCGCAATTCGCTAGTATATATATATATATAGTTTGAGAGCATGGAAAGCTGTATATTTTAGGTGTCTCTGTTGCGCAGATATCATTGCATATGGTGGTCATTGATTTCAAATTCTATAGATAAATTACACCGGATGTCGGAGAAACTGGACAAAGGGGCCGTGCGTCGTCCTTCAGTCTCTGGGGATCCCAGTTCTTGCAAAATGGCAATTTATTAGATAATAATTCAATTTAACTTTCATTTTATTTTCAATTGCTCTCTAAACTGCCACCCGTGCTCTGATTCTCCCCATTTGTGCCCCATTATTACCACCTCCTACGGTGACTATAGGACCAGCGACAAACTAACAATAATAATAATTACAATAATATACAGCGCCTTGCAAAAGTATTCACCCCCCTTGGCATTAACATGGATTGTTTGAGGATTTGCATCATTTCATTTACAGAACCTGCCACAACTTTGAAGATATTTATTTTTATTTTTTTTATTGTGAAGCAAACAACAAATAGGACAAAATAACAGAACAAGTCCCTGTGCATAACTATTCACCCCCTTAAGTCAATACTTTGTAGCGCCGCCTTTTGCAGCAATCACAGCTCCAAGTGGCTTTGGATAAGTCTCTATGAGCTTGCCACATCTTACCACTGGGATTTCTGCCCATTCCTCCTTGCTGCTCCAGCTCCTTCAAGTTGGATGGTTTGCGCTTGTGATCAGCAATCTTTAAGTCTGACCACAGATTTCCTATCGGCTTGAGGTCTGGGCTGTGACTCGGCCATTCCAACACATTTACATGTTTCCCCTTACACCCCCCAAGTGTTGCTTTAGCCGTGTGTTTGGGGTCATTGTCCTGCTGGAAGGTGACCCTCCGTCCTAGCATCAAATCACGCACAGAGGGGTGCAGGTTTTGCTCAGGAATATCCCGTATTTAGCACCATCCATCTTTCCCTCAACTCTGACCAGTTTCCCAGTCCCATCCCCACAGCATGATGCTGCCCCCGCCATGTGTCACTGTGGGGATGGTGTTCTTTGGGTGATGTGTTGGGTTTGCGCCAAACATAGCGATTTCTTTGATGGTCGAAAAGTTCAATTTTAGTCTCATCAGACCAGAGCACCTTCCTCCATACATTTTGGGAGTCTCCCACGTGCCATTTTGTTTTTTGCTGAAAGTAATGGCTTTCTTCTGGCCACTCTGCCATAAAGCCCAACTCTATGGAGCGTACGGCTTATTGTCGTCCTATGTACAGATACTCCAGTCTCTGCTGTGGATCTCTGCAGCTCCTCCAGGGTTACCTTAGGTCTCTGTGCTGCCTCTCTGATTAATGCCCTCCTTGCCCGGTCCGTGAGTTTTGGTGGGCGGCCGTCTCTTGGCAGGATTGCTGTTGTGCCATGTTCTTTCCATTTGGTTATGATAGATTTGATGGTTCTCCTGGGGATCATCAAAGATTTGGATATTTTTTTTTATAACCTAACCCTGACTTGTACTTCTCAACAACACTTGTTCGGAGAGTTCCTTGGTCTTCCTGGCAGGGTTTGGTTAGTGGTGCCTCTTGCTTAGGTGTTGCAGCCTCTGGGGCCTTTCAAAAAAGCTATGTATATGTAATGACAGATCATGTGACACTTAGATTGCACACAGGTGGACATCATGTCACTAATTTTGTGACATCAGAAGGTAATTGGTTGCACCAGAGCTTTTTATGGGCTTCAAAACAAAGGGGGTGATAACATACGCGCGTGCAAATTTTCTGTTTTCTATTTCTAAAAAATAGTTGTATGTATATATTTTTCTCATTTCACTTCACCAACTTAGGCTATTGTGTTCTGATCCGCCACATAAAATTCAGATTAACAAAACATTGAACTTAAGGCTGTAATGTAACAAAATAGGTAAAAAGTCATGGGGGGTGAATACTTTTACAAGGCACTGTATATATAATCATGCAGGGTTATATCCTACACATTCTGTCCAGTCCATCCAATCACTGACCGCCATTTGTGTGTAGTCTGTCTTCTGAGGGCACTTAATTATCCTTCAAGAATTATTGATAAACGTTGTATTTCCTCAGAATCAATGGCCTGTTTAGCTCTGTCTGGTAATTAGTGTTTAGATCGCTCTCCTGGGAATCATCTCATTGTAATGGAGAGTAGCATTGATGTGATATAGAGTATGACTGAGCGCCTGGGGAATATCTACATAATATATAACAATATAATAGCATTTATACAACCTTTACATATTGTAAGGCTTTATTTACTGTGAAGCTCCATGTTGCTAGCTTGCCTGTTGCTGGTTGCTACTATCTCAGGAGGGTTTGACCTGACAGATTTAAATGCCACTTTACCATTATGCAGATAGCTGATTCCTGTGAATTCCACAGCAGTATCATCACATATGATAGTTGTGGTAATTGCGGTTTGTCGGTAACACTATGTTAAAAGTTATGACAAACTCGCAAATACTACAATTACTCGTAAGTTGCGAGTTGCGCATGCGCAATGCGTGGCATAAGCCACACATGAGCAATGCAGGGCATCACCCGATCATGGGCATTGCGCCACGAGTTGCTCAATGTGCGGCATGAGCCACTCATGCGCGTTGCCCCGGGAGTGCACATGCGCATTGCGCATCATGCGCGCTGGGAACAGGAGCAGAAGGGAGAAAGGAGGCACAGGGAAGGGAGTGGGAGGGAGAAAGGAGAAACAGGGGTTGGAGATGGGGAGAAAGAAGACACAGGGGAGGGAGATGGGGGAGAAAGGAGACACGGGAGGGAGAGGGGGAGAAAGGAGACACATGGGAGGGAGAGGGGGGAGGAGACACAGGGGAGGGTAAAAGGGGAGAGACACAAGGGAGGGAGAGGGGGAGAAACACAGGGGGGAAGAGAAGAGACACAAGGGAGGGAGAATGGTGGGATGGAGGGGGAGACCCAGGGGAGGGAGATGTGGGGAAGGAGACACATGGGAGGCAGAGTGGGGGGGGGGAGACATGGGGGAGGGAGAGGGGGAGCGACACAGAGGTGGGTAGAGGCTCGCAATGAGTGACAAAGTAAAGTAGTAGCCATGATAACGGTAAAGTAGAGGGGGAGGGTTCGCATTGTGTGGCAAACAGCATTGCCAGGCTTCACATTTTATTTCCATCATTTTTGACGGGCAAGTCGCTAGTCTTTATATATAAAAGAGCGCGTATTATATTTATATTCGAAACAATCTTTCCTTGTTATGTGAAGTTCTTCAGAAGAGTAGATTCCAGTTGTCTGCGCTGTTCGCTGTGCTATATTACCCAGGCATGCTTGTCTGTGGGTGGGGGGAAGGGTGGGGTTAGTTCTATATTACCCAGGCATGCTTGTCTGTGGGTGGGGGGAAGGGTGGGGTTAGTTCTATATTACCCAGGGATGCTTGTCTGCGGGGGGTGCCGTGCTATATTACCCAGGCATGCTTGTCTGCGGGGGACGCTGTGCTATATTACCCAGACATGCTTGTCTGCGGGTGGGGGGAGGGGTGGGGTTAGTTCTATATTACCCAGGCATGCTTGTCTGCGGGGGGTGCCGTGCTATATTACCCAGGCATGCTTGTCTGCCGGGGGCGCTGTGCTATATTACCCAGACATGCTTGCCTGCGGGGGGGGGGGGGGGGGGGGGCGCTGTGCTATATTACCCAGGCATGCTTGTCTACGGGGGGCACTGTGCTATATTACCCAGGCATGCTTGTCTGTGGGGGGCGCTGTACTATATTACCCAGGCATGCTTGTCTGCCTCTGCCGTGTTTGTTCTTATCATATGGCCTGGTCAGATTTCAGCTGATAACTCACAGCAGTGTTTAATTCTTCTCCAATTCATATCGACCTGCAAAGGATTCTGGGAGAAATAAAGGGCAAAAGATAGAACTTCTATATATATGTACAAGACCAAAGTACATATAGGAATCATCCCTTTAATATCCAGGAGCATAACACAGCCCTCAGGCTCCAAACCAACTATCACTAGAGACAGCTGACCGTTCTCATTATAATGTGGTTACATCGTCATCACCATGTTACATACACCAGCCACAGAGTCTTTATCAAGGGCCGTGTTACACCTTGTCCAGTCCTCAGTACAGAGTCTTTATCTAGGGCCGTGTTACACCTTGTCCAGTCCTCAGTACAGAGTCTTTATCTAGGGCCCTGTTACACCTTGTCCAGTCCTCAGTATAGAGTCTTTATCTAGGGCCGTGTTACACCTTGTCCAGTCCTCAGTACAGAGTCTTTATCTAGGGCCCTGTTACACCTTGTCCAGTCCTCAGTATAGAGTCTTTATCTAGGGCTGTGTTACACCTTGTCCAGTCCTCAGTATAGAGTCTTTGTCTAGGGCCATGTTACACCTTGTCCAGTACTCAGTACAGAGTCTTTATCTAGGGCCGTGTTGCACCCAGTCCCATTCTCAGTACAGAGTCTTTATCTAGGGCCATGTTGCACCTAGTCCAGTCCTCTGTACAGAGTTTTATCTAGGTCCATGTTGCACCCAGTCCAGTTCTCAGTACAGAGTCTTTATCTACGGCCGCGTTGCACGTAGTCCAGTTCTCCGTACAGAGTCTTTATCTAGGGCAGTGTTGCACCAAGATTCAGTTCTCCGTACAGAATCTTTATCTAGGGCCGAGTTGCACCCAGTCCAGTTCTCAGTACAGAGTCTTTATCTAGGGCCGTGTTGCACGTAGTCCAGTTCGCCGTACAGAGTCTTTATCTAGGGCCATGTTGCACCCAGTCCAGTTCTCAGTACAGAGTCTTTATCTAGGGCCGTGTTGCACGTAGTCCAGTTCGCCGTACAGAGTCTTTATCTAGGGCCATGTTGCACCTAGTCCAATTCTCAGTACAGACTAGGGCCGTGTGGCACCTAGTCCAGTTCGCCGTACAGAGTCTTTATCTAGGGCCATGTTGTACCTAGTCCAGTCCTCAGTACAGAGTCTTTATCTAGGGCCGTGTTGTACCTAGTCCAGTTCTCTGTACAGGGTCTTTATCTAGGGCCATGTTGCACCTAGTCCAGTCCTCAGTACAGAGTCTTTATCTAGGGCCGTGTTGCACCTAGTCCAGTTCGCCATAGAGTCTTTATCTAGGGCAGTGTTGCACCCAGTCCAGTTCTCAGTACAGAGTCTTTATGTAGGGCCGAGTTGCACCTAGTTCAGTTCACCGTACAGAGTCTTTATCTAGGGCTGTGTTGCACCCAGTCCAGTTCTCAGTACAGAGACTTTATCTAGGGCTGCGTTGAACCCAGTCCAGTTCTCAGTACATAGTATTTATCTAGGGCCATGTTGCGCCTAGTCCAGTTCTCTGTACAGGGTCTTTATCTAGGGCCGTGTTGCACCTAGTCCAGTCCTCAGTACAGAGTCTTTATCTAGGGCCATGTTGTACCTAGTCCAGTCCTCAGTACAGAGTCTTTATCTAGGGCAGTGTTGTACCTAGTCCAGTTCTCTGTACAGGGTCTTTATCTAGGGCCATGTTGCACCTAGTCTAGTCCTCAGTACAGAGTCTTTATCTAGGGCCGTGTTGCACCTAGTCCAGTTCTCAGTAGAGAGTCTTTATCTAGGGCCATGTTGCACCTAGTTCAGTTCTCCTTACAGAGTCTTTATCTAGGGCCGTGTTGCACCCAGTCCAGTTCTCAGTACAGAGTCTTTATGTAGGGCCGTGTTGCACCTAGTTCAGTTCGCCGTACAGAGTCTTTATCTAGGGCCGTGTTGCACCTAGTTAAGTTTGCCGTACAGAGTCTTTATCTTGGGCCGTGTTGCACCTAGTTCAGTTCGCCGTACAGAGTCTTTATCTAGGGCCGTGTTGCACCTAGTTCAGTTCGCCGTACAGAGTCTTTATCTAGGGCCGTGTTGCACCTAGTCCAGTTCTCTGTAGAGAGTCTTTATCTAGGGCCATGTTGCACCTAGTTCAGTTCGCCGTACAGAGTCTTTATCTAGGGCCGTGTTGCACCCAGTCCAGTTCTCAGTACAGAGTCTTTATCTAGGGCCGTGTTGCACCCAGTCCAGTTCTCAGTACAGAGTCTTTATCTAGGGCCGTGTTGCACCCAGTCCAGTTCTCAGTACAGAGTCTTTATCTAGGGCCGTGTTGTGACGAAGTGCCCTTTGCCACTTTGTCTTGGAGAGGACTGTTTGCCAGCCTCCTGCCCTGCGACTATGGCCCGGGGACATATTGCCCTTTAAACACAGTATTCGGCCATACCAGAGTGTATGTCACTCATTCTGGCCCTTTACATACAGGGGGGTCATTCGGTACTTGCCCTGTGTGAACCATGATACCACAGATAGATATGCCATGGAGCCCATTCATATAATGAAAGACTATGGGAAAGACTTTAGCTCCATGGCAATTGAACTGTGTGAAGAGGATCTGAGCG
Organism: Discoglossus pictus; assembly: GCA_027410445.1. Taxonomy (NCBI): domain Eukaryota; kingdom Metazoa; phylum Chordata; class Amphibia; order Anura; family Alytidae; genus Discoglossus; species Discoglossus pictus. The sequence continues at coordinate 110,746,165 of CM050172.1, read as the reverse complement.
CTATTCGGTAGTTTTGTGCGCTCAGACCCCAGCTGTAACGGAACCCATCACTGTTTTACCCTGTTTTATGGTTATTTAATTCTTGGTTAAAATATGATCCTACTGTTATATTATATGTATGTTGGTTTATGCTCTGCAGAATATTAGCCAGACTTTTGCAGACCTAGGCTAATAGATAATCCTATTACAGAGACTCCAGAGATAGGGGGGTCGATTGTATAAAGTGTTTTCATTCTCAGATAAGAACAAAGAAGGCTGATTTAATCAATGTCTGATTATATCAAAGTTGCCAGGGAGCCTCAGGGAGGTGTGACTCACCTATTGTCCCTCTATGTGTATTGTGTGGCCAACTATGGGGGATGTGGATTGCCATGCTGCCAGTAAGATACTTTTACTAACTTTTGAACCCCTGGTCTGATTCATGCCATTTTTTTATATGTTGTTGCCCTGGGTGAGAGCTATTGAACGGTGCTGGACTTAAAGGTGTACCCCCTGTTTTTGGGGTACATCCAGAATGTGGTTAAAATTGTGTCTGTTTTAATTGTGTTACCTGTTATCTGAGGGGAGGAGACGTGGGGGTTGAACCATGTATATAATTGGCTGTGATAATTATGTGGGTGTAGCCCTTCAGAGGGCACCATTGCATAAAAGGAGATTCCCCTGTCATTAAAGAATAGTTCTTCTTGACCCTTCAAAACGTAGCCTCGTCTCGTTATTGGAGGGGATGGCTCTATCATACTGGGGATTGCTATGCTTTTGCATACTACCTTGAGCTGTAACTACTGAACGCTTGTTCCTGATGTGTCCTCCTTGGAGGAGAGGTCTTCCCCACACGGTCCTGGATGCTGGAGATTCATACAGAGTGGAAGGAAGACGGCGCGGCTCCAGCTAAACTACGGCGGTTATGGAGTCTGTGGTGGTTGAGGTGTCCGGTGCGGTGTTTGTAGGCCTCGGCGCAAACTAGGACGCGTCTATCAACGGAGGTCCCGGTCGGGGTGCCAGTAGATCCGTTACATTGGTGGCAGCGGTGGGATGGCGTCCTAGTAAGAGGAAAAGCAGCACGGAGACACCGGTAACGTTTGGAGTTACAAATTGAGGGCAACGCTAGTATCCGTACAGCTCCCCTGGCTACAGCAGGATGGAAACGGCTAGTTTTCGGACATCGTTCCATAATGAGGATGAGGAGGAGGCCGCGGACTACAGGGATGCAGACAGAAAGGAACTCTGGTATGATGCCCTGGAAGGTGCCCAATGGCGGCGAGGTGAGAGTCTCCCCAGTGATGAGCAGCGGCTACAGAAGCGTGTGGCGATGCGGATGTATCTATTGGGAGAGCAGCCCCTGGATGAGTGGGTGACAAGACTAGAGACCCTGGTACGGCGAGAGATCTGGCTAGACAACGCATACCAGGCCCTCTGGTGGCATACCGTTCGACTTACCCCCTGGACGGCTGAACACGACTTACCGGAGGGGGATGATTATGATGGCCCGGGTTTATTATGGGATGCCTTGGAGGACGACATTGATCTTGGCAGCACGGAGGGGTCTAGGTTTTGGGACATCTACGACTACCGGATGGGCATGTATGTCTGGGATGACGAAGGCGAGGTGAGCAAAGACATGACCCACCTGGTAACGAGAGAGTGGGAGCTGGAGCAGGACTACCAACACCTGCTCAGCTTCGTGCAGCCCCAACCTACTCGACAAGCAGAACCAGACTTCATTGACTGGTCCTGGGATGACCTCCAGATGGCAGGTAGAGATGGGACTGAGGTCTCTCTACCGGCCCTACAGGGAGCAGAAGGTGTCGTCCTTCCCCCCCAGCGGCAGTGTGAACCCCAGGGGGCAGAAGGTGTCGTCCATCCCCCCCCAGCGGCAGTGTCAACTCCAGGGGGCAGAAGGTGTCGTCCTTCACCCCCAGCGGCAGTGTGAACCCCAGGGGGCAGAAGGTGTCGTCCTTCCCCCCCAACGGCAGTGTGAACCCCAGGGGGCAGAAGGTGTCGTCCTTCCCCCCCAGCGACAGTGTGAACCCCAGGGGGCAGAAGGTGTCGTCCTTCCCCCCCAGCGACAGTGTGAAACCCAGGGGGCAGAAGGTGTCGTCCTTCCCCCCCAGCGGCAGTGTGAATCACAGGGGGCAGAAGGTGTCGTCCTTCCCCCCCAGCGGCAGTGTGAACCCCAGGGGGCAGAAGGTGTCATCCTTCCCCCCCAGCGGCAGTGTGAACCCCAGGGGGCAGAAGGTGTCGTCCTTCCCCCCCAGCGGCAGTGTGAACCACAGGGGGCAGAAGGTGTCGTACTTCCCCCCCAGCGACAGTTTACCCTAACCAAGGGAGACACCAATCTCCCAGACGGCGCAGATGGGACCGTGGTCTCTGAGCCCACAGCCTGTCCAGATCCCCAACTACCCTCACTGGGACAACCGGAGGAGGGGGTAAGTACAAATTCCCCTCCCCAGCTAACTCCTAATGTGGCCCCAGGGTTAACAGAGGAACTGTTAACCCCCACTGACCCCCACCTTTCCCTGGCTACTGAGCCGGAATATGTCCCAAGTACCCCAGCAGAAGAGCTGACAGTGGGGCAGAGTGCAGTCGGCCTCTGCCCTCCCTTTGTCCCTTGTACAGAGCAGGATGTCCTGTAGGTTATACCAGCAGAAGAGCTGGCATCAGGGCAGAGTGCCGCTGGCCTCTGCCCTCAAGTCCCCTCAGCGTGTTGCCCCATCACCACAGCGAAATATCCAGGTGCCGTAACTGTTTGTTGTGGGTGGGCTGCTCTTGCACTTTGTTGTTGTGGGGGGGCTGCTCTAGCACTGGTTTATTGTGGGCTGGTGGATCGTCTAACGGAGGCACTGACCGGCAGAAGGTCAGGTGCCTGGTTAGACTTCCCCCCCAAAGGGGAGATGTGCGACGAAGTGCCCTTTGCCACTTTGTCTTGGAGAGGACTGTTTGCCAGCCTCCTGCCCTGCGACTATGGCCCGGGGACATATTGCCCTTTAAACACAGTATTCGGCCATACCAGAGTGTATGTCACTCATTCTGGCCCTTTACATACAGGGGGGTCATTCGGTACTTGCCCTATGTGAGCCATGATACCACAGATAGATATGCCATTGAGCCCATTCATATAATGAAAGACTATGGGAAAGACTTTAGCTCCATGGCAATTGAACTGTGTGAAGAGGATCTGAGCGCTATTCGGTAGTTTTGTGCGCTCAGACCCCAGCTGTAACGGAACCCATCACTGTTTTACCCTGTTTTATGGTTATTTAATTCTTGGTTAAAATATGATCCTACTGTTATATTATATGTATGTTGGTTTATGCTCTGCAGAATATTAGCCAGACTTTTGCAGACCTAGGCTAATAGATAATCCTATTACAGAGACTCCAGAGATAAGGGAGTCGATTGTATAAAGTTAAGATAAGAACAAAGAAGGCTGATTTAATCAATGTCTGATTATATCAAAATTGCCTATTGTCACTCTATGTGTATTGTGTGGCCAACTATGGGGGATGTGGATTGCCATGCTGCCAGTAAGATACTTTTACTAACTTTTGAACCCCTGGTCTGATTCATGCCATTTTTTAATATGTTGTTCCCCTGGGTGAGAGCTATTGAACAGTGCCCCTGTTTTTGGGGTACATCCAGAATGTGGTTAAAATTGTGTCTGTTTTAATTGTGTTACCTGTTATCTGAGAGGAGGAGACGTGGGGGTTGAACCATGTATATAATTGGCTGTGATAATTATGTGGGTTTAGCCCTTCAGAGGGCACCATTGCATAAAAGGAGATTCCCCTGTCATTAAAGAATAGTTCTTCTTGACCCTTCAAAACGTAGCCTCGTCTCGTTATTGGAGGGGATGGCTCTATCATACTGGGGATTGCTATGCTTTTGCATACTCCCTTGAGCTGTAACTACTGAACGCTTGTTCCTGATGTGTCCTCCTTGGAGGAGAGGTCTTCCCCACACGGTCCTGGATGCTGGAAATTCATACAGGGTGGAAGGAAGACGGCGCGGCTCCAGCTAAACTACGGCGGTTGTGGAGTCTGTGGTGGTTGAGGTGTCCGGTGCGGTGCTTGTAGGCCTCGGCGCAAACTAGGATGCGTCTATCAACGGAGGTACTCCGTCGGGGTGCCAGTAGATCCGTTACACGTGTTGCACCCAGTCCAGTTCTCAGTAGAGAGTCTTTATCTAGGGCCGTGTTGCACCCAGTCCAGTTCTCAGTAGAGAGTCTTTATCTAGGGCCGTGTTGCACCCAGTCCAGTTCTCAGTACAGAGTCTTTATCTAGGGCCGTGTTGCACCTAGTCCAGTTCTCAGTACAGAGTCTTTATCTAGGGCCGTGTTGCACCCAGTCCAGTTCTCAGTAGAGAGTCTTTATCTAGGGCCGTGTTGCACCCAGTCCAGTTCTCAGTACAGAGTCTTTATCTAGGGCCGTGTTGCACCCAGTACAGTACTCAGTACAGAGTCTTTATCTAGGGCCGTATTGCACCTAGTCCAGTTCTCAGTAGAGAGTCTTTATCTAGGGCCGTGTTGCACCCAGTCCAGTTCTCAGTACAGAGTCTTTATCTAGGGCCGTGTTGCACCCAGTACAGTTCTCAGTACAGAGTCTTTATCTAGGGCCGTGTTGCACCCAGTCCAGTTCCCAGTACAGAGTCTTTATCTAGGGCCGTGTTGCACCTAGTCCAGTTCTCAGTACAGAGTCTTTATCTAGGGCCGTGTTGCACCCAGTCCAGTTCTCAGTACAGAGTGTTTATCTAGGGCCGTGTTGCACCCAGTCCAGTTCTCAGTACAGAGTCTTTATCTAGGGCCGTGTTGCACCTAGTCCAGTTCTCAGTAGTTAGTCTTTATCTAGGGCTGTGTTGCACCCAGTCCAGTTCTCAGTACAGAGTCTTTGTCTAGGGCCGTGTTGCACCTAGTCCAGTTCTCAGTGCAGACACTTTATTTCCTGCGGTGGGGGGCTATATTGTATCACTATGACGCTTTTGCTGGTTTGTGCTGCAGGTGTTAAATTGAGGAACTTGAAAAAATAAAGCCCTTAAATTGTAATTGAATTCTATATAATGTATTCATGTTGTGTGCATTGGGGCGATGGGGCGTGGGACAGACTGTGTGCCCTAGCTAAGCCCCCTCTAGCCCCTGCCTTTACGAGCTAGTAGGGGCAACCACCCCTAACATATAAGTCTAATGGGGTATGTTGGCCAATGATGACCCCCAACAGGGGTGGAGCTACCATTGGTGCCGGTGTTGGTCCTTTCCCTCTTCTAAACAAAAAAAAATGTAGAGGTGCTCATCTGAGAACGAGCAACACCTCAGTGTTTTTTTTTCTCTAGGTCTGGTTACCTACTGCAGTATATGAGTCTGGTCCCACTCACTAGAGTGATCCAGCCCCCAAATACCATGCAATTCTACCCTGAACAGGACAAACAGCAAACCCCAGACGTATGTTTCGACCTTCATTGGGCCTTGTCAGTGAGGTGCAGCTGCACTTCCACAGACACAGTGAGCAAGGGGTCCACGTCTGGTTCCACCTATCACCTATAAAGTGAGAAAATCTAAACAAAAAATGTAGAGGTGCTCACCCGGGAATGAATAAAGAAACGACATTGGTCTGTGACTGTTAAAAAAGGAGCATTTCTACTGGAGCTCCAAGAGGTGGCAGTCTAGAGCAGTATCAGGGAAGAGGCAAGAGAGCAAGGGCTAGATGATGTACAAGGTACGGGGGGGTGTTCTGTGAGGAGATAGTAGGGATGGGTGCTATGTGAGGTGGGTCTGACAGGGACTGGCTTCTGTGTATAGTGTGTAAATATACGTACAGGTGTAAACCCGGAGTTGTGGCAGGAGCCGTCTCCTCTTCTTAAACCACACTCACCTGGCAATCAGGTTCACAGGGGTTGAATCTATTGCCTTGGGGTGGGGTGCACACCCCGTATGGTCCATACTATCGGTTTGCATTTTCCTTCAAGGTTTGTTATTCCCACATCCAGCCCTTCCAGACAATCAACCAAGTTACTGAATCTCAACATAGAACCTCATACCATTTATCCATCGCCACTTGATTTAACGCTTCACATTCATACGACCTCAGGGTGTTTATTTCCTGTGTGCAGTGAGTTGGTACAGGTGAGGGTGGGGGGGTGCCTGGATTAAACTTGCATATATGTTTGGACCTTGTGTGTGACTGTTTGCAGGAGGAAGTTCAAAGAAAATGGTCAAATTGTAGTATGTTTTGTCATTTGTAATTATGAGTCAGTCCAGTGGCGACCTCACTCAGTATACATCCTGTCATATGTATGCAATACTGGAACAGATGATCCAGGGTCCATACCTCTGTGAGAGGTGTAAGCATGTTGCCTCTCTGGAAGCTCAAACTGGAGATCTGGAGAGGAGAATTGCAGCACTTAGTGATATTGCTCCACTGGAAAGGGGGTTGGTGCTCACTGAGCTCAGTTTAGCTGGGCCTAGCATGGAGGGTGGAGCTGGGGCTAGTGAGGATGTCTGGGCCTAGCATGGAGGGTGGAGATGGGGCTAGTGCGGATGTCCAGGGAGGTAGCTGGGTTACAGTTACAAGGGGAAGCAGGGGGGACAGCAGGAGGCAGGCCAGTTCTGAGTTGGCAAGCACCAACAGATTTGCCAGATTGAGTGAAACTGTTGGGGGTGTCCATTCAGGAATGGCAATGCCAGATAGAGCTGTTCCCTCTAACAGCCGGGAGAACAGCTCTACTGGAGGAGAGGGAGGGCACTTTAGGCAGAACAACAGACAGGGTTTATTCTATTATTAGGAAGGTAGGCAGGGTGATTTGTCACCCAGATCCCAGCAATCGAACAGTTTGCTGTCTCCCGGGTGCTTGGGTTCGTCATGTTGTGGATCAGGTAGACAAATTATTGGACGGGGCTGGAAATGAACCGGCGGTATTGGTACACATTGGTACCAATGACAAAGTAAGTGAAAGATGGAGTGTCCTAAAGAATGATTTTAGGGAATAAGCTTAAGACAAGGACCTCCAAGGTAGTATTTTCTAAGATACTACGAGTGCCACTTGCTAGCCCAGGGAGACAGATGGCGCTTAGGGAGGTTAATGCGTGGCTGACCTTGCCTGCACAATACTTTACTACTACAGGTCAATCAGCAGAGCATTGCTCCACTCCACAATAGATCTAAATAGCATTACTCTTCTGGCCCATTTACTGCAAGGCAGACCATCACTCCACAAGAGATCTTGTACTGCGCAGGCAAGGTCAGCACTTTTTGAGAGATGAAGGGATTTCGTAGTAAAAGTCAATGTTCACACCCAAATGGTAGGACCTATCTGAGCCTAGGACAGCTCTTTGCTTGGTTATTGGATAGCAGAGAGTGTTGTGGGGCAGAATTCAGCACCGCAGCATCCTGGGGTGTAATGAAAAAGATGTGGAGCTGAGTGCTGATATAGGACAGGAGTATTGTGTATTAGGAGTATTAGGCAAATGTTTACCATACAAAAAGGAGGGCAATGATGCAAACTAAGCAATTTGCAATTTGCTCCATGTTTTGGAGATAAAGTGCAGGAGCAATCGGTACTGTGCCTGGCAAGCAGGAGAGCAGAGTCAGTCACAGCAAATGGTGGGGTGTCCAATGCAGGAGCAGAGCATGTGAAGGGAAAGCTGGAGTAACCAATGCAGAGGTGAGTTAGTGGCAGATTATGGCCAAAGAGCAGTGCAGGAGCAAGTCATAGGTAGGGCAATCGGTGTAGGAGTGAGGTGCAGTAGTAGGGAGCGCATGGGCAAGCAGAGCAGTTTTGATGGTGTCATATGCATGGGGTCCAGTAGCAGATCTTGTGCAAGGGGTTGTGCAACACCAGTGTCTGATGGAGACACATGCAGTAGTGAGGGGTGGATGATGGGCTGGGGCAGTCAGTGCAGTATCTGAGGGTGCAGCATGCATTTCATATGTGATCAGGGATGGCATGACTGCATGCAGATGTCGGACGCACCATTTGCGGGCGCACATGCGTCAGCGTGCATGCGTCGGCACCCATCTGGCGTGCGCTGGAAAGTCGTGCTACCCAGTCAGTCACTCATCATTTATCATCCCCAAAAATGTTCATATCTTGTTCCCATATATAATTTAACCTTCAGTTTCATATTCTAAGTCACTAATCCTCTACCACCTCCAGCCACTGACTACCAGCAAGGCTATTTACAAAACCCACAGTTACTCTAAGTCTCATATTGAGACAACCAACTCCAATCTTATATTCCCTGGAAAACCCATATGTGATTTTCATCCTACTATCAGGACTTCAGTAACAAATCTACGTTTCTAACCACCAACCACCTCCAAACGGGCATCACTGGCCCTCAGGCTATCATCAAAGCCTCATAGTTGCTCAGGTCTCACACAGAGACAATCCATTTCACATGTATATTCCCAGATTTATCATTTTACCCCTAAGCAATATCTGATATGGCTGGCCAAGCACCATCAGACGCATCCTCTCCATCACGTTCTCCCTCCATGGCTGGATGTATCTCACCATCAGATGTGGATGGTCCAAGAGTTATACAGGAGCTCATAGATGGAAGTTGTGTCCGTTTATTGAACTTGTGCTGCGCTCATTTATGCCTGTACTTTCCGGTACTCTCAATCACAGCACTTATCCTCTCATTGTTGCAATGTTCCCTGCTCTGGGCTTTTCCCACATCCCTGTCTTGTGTGAACCACAATGTTCAGTTACTCAGCATTCAGCTTTCTCTGTCTTTCCCACATGCTCCTCTATCTTGATGCTCCCCATGCATTATCATTATTGCTTGCTCACTTCTTGTCTCCTATATTGCTGCCATCTGCCCTCACTGTGACATGCTTGTCCTTGTCGCTCATCGGACACAGAGCCCTATTTGATATCGCAATTAGGACTCATGTAGGACTAGTATCAATCAATCTATATGAATCAAGTTAATGTAATATATGCCAGCCTTACATAGCTGCATCAGTTATACAAAAAGCAACCTTCCTGGTCCACGTACCAAATGTACCATTTTACCATGTTATCGGGACTTCCATCCCATCTTCCAAGACGCTAACACCATTTTCAGTCTCTCACTATTTGCCACCAGGCTACCATTGAAGCTTCATAGCCGCACAAATGTCACATAGAGACAATCAATTTCACTTGTTTATACCCAGATTAATAATGTTATCCCTCTCCAGATGCTATTCAAGATCTTACATGGTAGACTAAACACCGTCAGATTCTGAGAACTCCCCTTTACAAGCCATATCCTCCTCATCACTTCTCCCTCCATTTGCCGAAGGTAACTCAACTACTAGGTCACCTGAATTACGCCACTTATAAACTCCCTCAAGGTAGAGCATTTGTCAGCAATTTACAATACCAAACTTCCTCGAAGGTTAATATTCCATCAACCTTTCATCTTAGAAGTCCAAACCATTGTCAATATTACCTTGTAGGTCTCGTTTCCTCACTCGCTGAAATGAAAGACTATTCATGTTACTAGACCTACCACAGAATCTACCCTGTTCAATGTTTACATCTTCTAAGATTGCTTCAAAATTAATTTTACGATCTTGATATTATCCACCCCTAGATGGTCATACTCACACAGGGAGTAAAGTACTTGGGAGGGAGGCTAGTATTCGGGGCTACCTTTGGACCAGCCACACAATACAGCTCATAATCACCAACAATCTGACTTGTACTATCACATCCAAGGGAATAATAATCATCACATTATGTTTCCAATTCAATTCTATCCACCTTCAGGTACCACACCCCTGTGACCCTAGTTCTCTCCGATGACTGCAGCTCTGTATCTGTGGGATATTTCATCCTCCGATCTGCCCCAAGCACTAGATTAGTTCCTCTGTTAACAGCAGCTCGAAATACAATGTACTCTGGACTAATCGCCAGTACTAGTACGAAGAGCATGACAACTATTTGTGCACTTCTCTCAAATATTTCATCTTTTTTACATTCCCTGCACATTGTGACATACACCTTAAGTTGCACTTCAAAACTATGGAAACCTACTGTGGTAAAAACCAGCCACCTAGTCTTATTACAAAGACATTGTGTTATGGATATGTGCTAATATACAGAGAGCTAGAGGGTACGGCAGGGAAAGGGTTGACCTTTGCCCTGCCAGAGTCATGGGGGATTACTTGGTAGCTATCTGGTAGACCTCGTGAAGACAGATAGGGCAAACAGAGGGATGATCCTATCAATCTCTGTACTATATGGTAATGCCTGTTATTGTGTAAGAGTATCCAGCTAGGCACCGGGAGATGTGTGATGTGGCCGCAACTATTGTTCTCTCTCTCTGTACTGTGTGGCCAAATATGGGCATGTGGTTATTTATTTATGTTGATCTCCTGTTTTCCCAGTATATATATATTTATTTATTTATTTGTGTGTGTGAGAAAATAAATTATGTGTTTTTTTTACTCCCAACTGTGTATCGTCCAGTATGGGGAGATTGGAATTATGAGACTGTACTGGGATATTTTACAGTCTACCAGCGGAGGTATTTAGCGTAATATTGCATCTCCGCTACACCTACCTAAGCGGTATACAATTCCATATGATCACAGCAGAATCTTCCTCCACTAACACAACCGCTATAAGGTTAGCTTTCCATGGGTTTCTTCACCCCAGAGATTTTTCTGATTCACAAAACCACCCTCATTACATCTCTAAACAAGACGTCTTCTTATGAAATGACTACTACATACCCACACTTCTTTCTCTAAAACTAGCTGTAAGACCATCCAGGTATCCTATTATCAACTCATAATTCCCTGGCACATCACTCAGAACCCGTCTCCTATCATTACCCACCAAACCTACTTATCACCCACACCTACTGTATCTAGTCCGCTGTAACCTTCATACACTACATACGGCTTCTATACATAATATTAGGACTTGACACAGTCTGGTCACTCATTCCACATAAGGGCCGCCATGTCAGTATCCAGATCTTATACTCCTGTCACATCACTGAAATACGGCCAGAAATCCAACTGCTATACAAAGTACATACGGGATCCATCTGCAGAAACTAAAGTGTCTCTCCATAACAACTTCATATCCCGTTATTACCACATCATCCATGTATTGGATATTATTGGCCTCTAAGCAGGCTAAGTAGCTCCTGGCACACCATCAGCTACAATACCATCAGCTCACAATGCAGAATTTAGAGAAGCTTTACACAACATAACTTTATAACAAACACCAGATCATCCCTTTATTGGATATTATTGCGTATAAGCAGGCTAAGGGGTCATGTCGTTTTTGCCACACCGTTGGTTACTATCTTTATTACCATCAGCTTTCAATTCTTAAGAGAAGGTTACGACCACAAATATTAGTGTGTAGGGGCCGCAAAGTATCCTGTCTCTTTATTGGCCCAATTCATGGGGCTCATTTTCATATTTTTAGTAAATCATGTGACGCTGTGCAATGTGCGATCCATCCCAGACCCCCATTGGGGTAACTTGCTTCCTTTGCCCTAGGCCTGTGCCTAGTTTAGTTCTGCACATACAAATGGAGCCGCAGACGCCTTCCCGCCGTCTCCCAAGGGTCCCCAGTGACCTTCAGACTGCGCAGTTTGACAGATTGGTTAGAAAGATGATGTTTATTTTTCATGGTTCTCAAGTGAATAAATAACATTAAATTCACAGTAAAGACGCCTCGCATGTCTTAAGACTGACAAGTTTGTTCTTCTTAATACAGAAAACCTTATTCTACTAAAAATGTTGTGTTGCACAAGATAGAAATGACCATTCAGCACAACATTAAAACTATTACTATTATTAAAATATCCCTTTTTTTTTTAATTGCATTTAAAAATAGTCATAATGTTTTATAATGTAAAAAAGTAAGCTGTAAATTATTACCATTTATGTGCAATTAGTGGAACCGTTCCCAGGGGCGATCTCACTGTGATACATATTATTGGGTAGAGAGTGGCACGCAGGCGGATTTAGTGGGTCTTGGATACAAAACAAGTTTAACTTTTCATTAATTTGTTACTTCGTCACTATTTTCAACAACACTTCAGCCTGGGTAGTCGATGTGTTCCTCTACAAGCTCTGATGCAGGCTGCCGTGTAGCACTCTCTTATCACACCACTGAACTGTGCAGAACGAGTATTATATGCAATTGCAGTCTGCATCCTAATTTATATAAAACGTAATTAAAGTCTGATATCTCCAGCAAATGGGAGATCATTGGCAAATTTGTAAATACTTCCTGGAGCTTTGAATGCATTGTCTTTAGGGTAAGCTATGTGCAAAGCAAAAGACTGGGGTTATCCAGAGGCGGCAATAAGCGGCTCTCAGACTAACTGGCTATTTCTGTAGCATGAAAGCACTGCGAGAGTGCTAGAAAAACTGCACGTTGGTGAGGTGTGTAATAAACTAACACTCGCAGCTGTGTAAGATACGGACATAAAACTATTGTAGATAATATCTATTTCATATAGCTGGAGCATTCAACAGGGTTGGGGAAGAGGGAATAAGGAGAGGTGAGAAGGATTTGTTAGATAATTGGATCTCATTGAAATGAACACCTACGATCTTAATATGCATGCACAAATTGACAGCTTGAATCAATCAGTGCAAGCCCTGCTCTCTAGAAATGTACACACTCTCCCTCCCCCACCACCACATCATACACAACAGTGTCATGGATGCCTTCAGGGCCCAGCAGCGTTATCCAAGTTTGATTTTTAATTACAAACTAGCTTTATAACTTTTTAATTTCAAAAAGTGGTCTTTAAAAGGATCACTGATGTATCATATTTATTATATACAGACCGCGAAACGTTTTACAATAAATAAAGACAGCGTATAAAATGTAACTATTTACGCGTTTAGTTTTGCTTTATTGCAGCAGATCGTTTGCCTTTGTGGCCAAGGAAATGTAATTTAGGTCTCTAGTAATAAAACACAAGCTTGTGGATCTTCAATAGCTTAGAAGGCTTCCTGCCACTTTGAATCACAGATCAGGATAAAGGGGGAGACAACAACCCCCCCCCCCCCCCCCCATTGCAATTTTAATGTCATTTGTCTTTGTTTTGGGATGTTTGAAAGATGATATTTTAAATGCACATTTAAATTGAGACTTCAGGGATCATCTGGGGGGGATCTCAGAGATAAACAATCTTTTATTTGTTTCCTACAATATTCAGCTCCATCACTGTGTTGTCACAAGTCTGTTTATCTGTCTTGTCAAGTAAGATTGGACATTGGATAATATAAAAAATAATAACTGCGCAATCAGACAGGGCAGCCGCCATATTTATTGGTAATGAGATACTAACCGACTTGGATTTCCGCTCTGGAGCTTTGCTAGTGACGATAAAATGATTTGTGTGTTTTCCTGCTGCAGCTTTTAGTCATTTCTTCCCACAAACTCGTTGTGTTGCACCTCAGACACATTACGGAGACCATTTCAAGCCACTTCCTACATTAGGCTGCATTATATTATTGTGGTTTGCCTCAATCACCAGCATTTCCTTATTGTATCTCAGCATGCTATCTTGTAGATGTGCGCTTGCCTGCAGCTGACTCGGTCTGTCTCTATCATTCCTACTCCTGCATGTTACAGACATACCTTGTATCTGTATATGTGTGCTTGCCTCCTGCCTGCAGCTGGCCCCGTATGTCTCTATCATTCCTACTCCTGCATGTTTCAGACATATCTTGTGTCTGTATATGTGTGCTTGCCTCCTGCCTGCAGCTGGCCCCGTCTGTCTCTATCATTCCTACTCCTGCCTGTTACAGACATATCTTGTGTCTGTATATGTGTTCTTGCCTCCTGCCCGCAGCTGACTCGGTCTGTCTCTATCATTCCTACTCCTGCATGTTACAGACATATCTTGTGTCTGTATATGTGTGCTTGCCTCCTGCCCGCAGCTGACTCGGTCTGTCTCTATCATTCCTACTCCTGCCTGTTACAGACATATCTTGTGTCTGTTGTGACAAACCACTTCTTTTACAGGTAGGATTGTCACCGATCTTGCAGTAACCACAGCCTTCTAGGGTATACAAAGTCCAGGACACCTTCAGCTCAATTTTCCTTTTTTATTCAGTTTGAAAGCAGGTACTTTAAATAATAACAAAACAAACAAAATCCCTTGCTCTTACTTGAGCTCTTACTAGACAGTACTTGCTATCTGCAATTGGGTGGCTTTCCCACTTACCAATTTCCCAAACAAAAGCAATGTCTTTGCAATAAGCGCAGCCTCTCCTAGCTGTCTTTTCCTCTCTCTCTTGGAGCAGGCTGCTCTCTTCTTTTAAAGGCCTGTCTGCTAATTGAGTAGCTACAGGTGAGTGCCAATTAGCTAACTCTTAAAAACCAGATCCAAGCTGTGGTCTGTTATACAGCAACTAGTGCTGTTGGAGCATTGGCCCCCCCTGCTCTCCAAATACTCCGCCCCAGGGACCCATACCATGTTTTGCAGAGCATCAGCTATGCATATTGCAAACTGTAACATCTCTCCCTGGGGCATTTAACTGAGAAATCCTCTGGTTGCTGTCTAGCAAATCAGGTCTGATGTATCTCCCATCAACCACTATTCCACCTTTATGCTCACATATCCTCCCCCCCAGCTCATACCCAAGGGTTTGAGCGACCATGGAAATCAGGGAGTGTACCCTCGAAAGCCCATCAGCATTACCTTGTTGCAGACCAGCCCTGTGTTCCACAGTGAAATTAAAAGATTGCAAACTCAAAAACCATCTGGTTACTCTGGAGTTACTTTCCCTGTTCTGATACATCCACGTCAGAGGAGCATGGTCCGTTATCAATCGAAACCTTCTGCCTAGTAGGTAGTATTTAAGAGAGTCTAATGCCCACTTAATAGCAAGACACTCTTTTTCAACAATAGAGTAGTTCTTCTCATGTGGGTTTAACTTTCTGCTCAAAAAGAAAACAGGGTGTTCTTCACCCTGGTATTCCTGTGAAAGAACAGCCCCCAAGCCCACATCAGAAGCATCTGTCTGAACTATAAAATCCCTGGAAAAATCTGGGGTCACTAAGACAGGATGGCTACAGATAGCTTCCTTCAGACTCTTAAAAGCCTTTTCTGCCTCAGGGCACCATTTAACTATGACTGGGGATTTTGCTTTAATAAGGTCTGTCAGGGGTGCAGCAATGGTAGCAAAATCTGGAATGAACCGCCTATAATATCCAATTAAACCCAAAAATGCCTTTACTTGTTTCTTTGTAAGGGGCTGTGGCCATTTTTGTATGGCTTCTACTTTGGCTTCCTGTGGTTTAACCAAACCCCTCCCAATAGAATAACCTAAGTACTTAGCTTCCTCTAAACCAATCGTACACTTGGAAGGATTGGCAGTTAAGCCTGCTGAGCGGATAGCATCAAGTACCGCTTGAACTTTAGGGAGGTGGGATTCCCAGTCTGCACTGTGGATGACGACATCATCCAAGTATGCTGCAGCATAACGAACATGAGGTTTAAGAATTCTGTCCATCATTCGTTGGAATGTGGCAGGTGCCCCATGTAACCCAAATGGCAATACAGTGTACTGAAACAGGCCACTGGGTGTTGAAAAGGCTGTCTTTTCTTTGGCTCTTTCAGTGAGCGGGACCTGCCAGTAACCCTTTGTTAAATCCAAGGTTGTTAGATAACGAGCTTTGCCCAGTCTTTCTATTAACTCATCAACTCTTGGCATTGGGTAAGCATCAAATTTTGAGAGGGCGTTTAACTTGCGGTAGTCATTGCAGAACCTCCATGTGCCATCATGTTTTGGCACCAATACAATAGGACTACTCCAGTTACTCTGGGATTCTTCAATGACTCCAAGTTTTAACATGCTCTCAACCTCTAAGTTTATAACCTCCCTCCGGGCCTCAGGAATTCTATAGGGTTTGAGGTTAACTCTTTTCCCTGGTTCGGTTATTATGTCATGTTTAATCACTTTAGTCTTTCCTGGAACTATCGAGAAAACATCCCTATTTCTTCTGATGAAATCTCTGACCTCTTGCTTTTGATGGACAGACAGAGTCTTAGATACGTTCACATCTGGCTCTACTATAGGAGGTTTTGAAGGTTTTAAAGCAACCAGGACCTCCCTGTCCTTCCATGGCTTTAACAGATTTATATGATACAACTGTTCAGGCTTTCTTCTTCCTGGTTGTCTGACTTTATAATTGACATCACTCACTTTCTCTATTATTTCATAGGGTCCATGCCAAGTCGCAAGGAACTTATTCTCCACAGTAGGGACCAGAACCAATACCCTGTCTCCAGGTTGGAACACTCTGACTCTAGCATTACGGTTATAGCTGTTTTTCTGAGCCTGCTGGACTTCCAGCATGTGTTCCCTGACAATAGGCATGATGGTGGCCATTCTATCCTGCATTTGAGCTATATGCTCAATTACACTCCTGTGAGGAGTAGTCTCCTGTTCCCAGGTCTCCTTAGCAATATCCAATATTCCCCTGGGATGTCTTCCATATAATAATTCAAAAGGAGAGAAGCCCGTGGAGGCCTGTGGAACTTCCCTAATGGAAAACAGTAGATATGGCAATAAAAAATCCCAATTTCTTCCATCTGCATCAATTACCTTGCGTAGCATACTCTTAAGGGTTTTGTTGAACCTCTCTACTAAACCATCAGTCTGTGGGTGATATACTGAGGTCTTAAGATGTTTAACCTGCAAGAGCCTGCACAACTCTTTTGTGACTCTGGACATGAACGGGGTCCCCTGGTCTGTCAGTATTTCTTTAGGGATACCCACCCTACTGAACATCAACATAAGTTCCTTAGCTATTAGCTTTGCAGAGGTATTACGCAAGGGAATGGCCTCAGGATAGCGAGTTGCATAGTCCAAGATGACTAATATATATTGGTGTCCCCTAGCGGACTTTACCAGTGGCCCCACTAAGTCCATAGCGATCCTTTCAAAAGGCACGTCAATTATGGGTAAGGGTACAAGTGGACTACGAAAAGTCTTGAAAGGAGCCCTGTACTGGCACTCAGGACATGAGGAGCAATAGTTTGTAATAGCAGCAAACACTCCAGGCCAGTAAAACCGTCTAAGGACTCTCTCTCTAGTTTTTCCGACTCCCAAGTGTCCCCCTAATATGTGGCTGTGAGCCAACTTTAGCACTATATTCTGGTAAGTCTGAGGAACCAACAGCTGCCTAATGATGTCTGAATCCTTTTTTTCTACACGGTAAATTAGGTCATTTTGTACTTCAAAATAGGGGAACGGCAGTGCTCCTCCTGGCTGATTAACAACCCCGTTTACAACTTTAATATCATTTCTAGCTGTCACTAAAGTGGGATCTTCCCACTGAGCGCTTTTAAAGTTACCTGGACTAATTCCAATATCAATTAAGTCCTTATCCTTGTCTGCATTATTAGTAGGCTCCTCACTAGTTTGAGCTGGGTTATCTCCTATTAATACTGGTTTAGGGCAGTATTTTTTTTTTTTTCCTTATTTTTCCGTCACAGTGGTCAAAACCCAAGTCAGTATCGGAAAAAGGGAACACATTATCCTCGACAGACTGACTCATTTCTGATAAATTTTGGTCTGTCTTTTGTAAAGCTGCCCATAATTTTAGAAAATGAGGAAAGTCTCTACCGATCACTACCTCATGGGCTAATCTAGGTACTACACCCACTCGGTACTTTAAATTCCCATACTGGGTTCCAATATTTACTTCCGCAGTGGGGTATTCCTTTTTATCACCATGAACACAGATAATGCCTATTTTCTGTCCATGATCAGGTTTTACACAAGGTATTATAGACTCTGCTACCAACGTAACCATACTACCTGAATCAAGTAATGCTTTAGACATTTTCCCATTCACAGTTACACAGCATTTATGAGCGTTATTATCATAGTCATTGTTAACAATACCATAACAACTGAGCAAAAATGAACGTGTTCCCTCATTTTTGCCCATATTGCATTCCATAGGTTCATCCTTAAATGGACAGTCTTTGGCCATATGACCATCCTCTTTGCACTTGAAACATTTGACAGTACAGTCTGACCACCAATTAGTTCCATTCCCAGGCCTATTAGACCTGGATGCCCCCCTTAAACCTTGAACAGTCTTACCCGGTCTTGCAGAATCTTGGGGCTTAGGATTGCGAGGGTTTGCCTGTGAAGTAGGACATAGCAGTTCTCCTGCAGCCGCATATCTTTCCACCAAGGCAATCAGTTGGTCAGCTGTATGGGGGTCACTTTGGCTGACCCAGCGACGCAGGGAAGCTGGTAAACCACGCAAAAACCGGTCCATTACTAAGGTTTCCACAATGTGGCTAGCTGAATGGATTTCAGGTTGTAACCATTTCCGTGCAAGGTGTATGAGGTCAAACATTTGGGAACGTGCGGCTTTGTCTGAAGAATATGACCACGAGTGGAACCTTTGGGCACGTACTGCAGAGGTTACACCCAGTCGTGCCAAGATTTCAGCTTTCAATTTGCTGTAGATACTTGCATCGGCTGGTTCTAGGTCATAATATGCCTTCTGCGGCTCTCCACTTAGGAACGGTGCCAGTATGCTTGCCCACTCACCAGCCGGCCATCCGTCCCTCTCAGCAGTGCGCTCAAATGCCAGAAGGTACGCCTCAACATCATCTGATGCGGTCATTTTCTGAAGATAGTGGCTCGCCCGAATCACCTTTGGCCCCTGGTATCTTCCATCAGGGTCTCCATTCAGTTTTCCAGAGATCGCTTGGATTACCTGTTGTAGTCCCTGGGTGACTTTTTGCTGCTCCTCACGGGCTACTTTAAACATCTCCGCTTGTGTCACAACAAGCTGTTTCACCAAGGACTCAGTGCCCTCCATTTGTGTTTTGGCCAGGACTTTAGCACACTCTGCCTGGGCCAGCACCAGTTGCTGCAGGGCTGCACTGTTTTCTGCAGCTCTCCTGTTAGTCTCCTGTTGCACAGAGGAGGATTGGATCAGAGCCTTGATAACATCCTCCATGTTGAGCTTTAAATGACTTCTACCCTCAGGCTTACGTGGGTGCCCGCATTCTCCACCATATGTGACAAACCACTTCTTTTACAGGTAGGATTGTCACCGATCTTGCAGTAACCACAGCCTTCTAGGGTATACAAAGTCCAGGACACCTTCAGCTCAATTTTCCTTTTTTATTCAGTTTGAAAGCAGGTACTTTAAATAATAACAAAACAAACAAAATCCCTTGCTCTTACTTGAGCTCTTACTAGACAGTACTTGCTATCTGCAATTGGGTGGCTTTCCCACTTACCAATTTCCCAAACAAAAGCAATGTCTTTGCAATAAGCGCAGCCTCTCCTAGCTGTCTTTTCCTCTCTCTCTTGGAGCAGGCTGCTCTCTTCTTTTAAAGGCCTGTCTGCTAATTGAGTAGCTACAGGTGAGTGCCAATTAGCTAACTCTTAAAAACCAGATCCAAGCTGTGGTCTGTTATACAGCAACTAGTGCTGTTGGAGCATTGGCCCCCCCTGCTCTCCAAATACTCCGCCCCAGGGACCCATACCATGTTTTGCAGAGCATCAGCTATGCATATTGCAAACTGTAACATCTCTCCCTGGGGCATTTAACTGAGAAATCCTCTGGTTGCTGTCTAGCAAATCAGGTCTGATGTATCTCCCATCAACCACTATTCCACCTTTATGCTCACACTGTATATGTGTGCTTGCCTCCTGCCTGCAGCTGACTCGGTCTGTCTCTATCATTCCTACTCCTGCATGTTACAGACATATCTTGTGTCTGTATATGTGTGCTTGCCACCTGCCCGCAGCTGACTCTGTCTGTCTCTATCATTCCTACTCCTGCCTGTTACAGACATATCTTGTGTCTGTATATGTGTTCTTGCCTCCTGCCTGCAGCTGGCCCCGTCTGTCTCTATCATTCCTACTCCTGCATGTTACAGACATATCTTGTGTCTGTATATGTGTGCTTGCCTCCTGCCCGCAGCTGACTCGGTCTGTCTCTATCATTCCTACTCCTGCCTGTTACAGACATATCTTGTGTCTGTATATGTGTGCTTGCCTCCTGCCTGCAGCTTACTCGGTCTGTCTCTATCATCCTACTCCTGCCTGTTACAGACATATCTTGTGTCTGTATATGTGTGCTTGCCTCCTGCCCGCAGCTGACTCGGTCTGTCTCTATCATTCCTACTCCTGCATGTTACAGACATATCTTGTATCTGTATATGTGTGCTTGCCTCCTGTCTGCAGCTGGCCCCGTCTGTCTCTATCATTCCTACTCCTGCATGTTACAGACATATCTTGTGTCTGTATATGTGTGCTTGCCTCCTGCCCGCAGCTGACTCTGTCTGTCTCTATCATTCCTACTCCTGCCTGTTACAGACATATCTTGTGTCTGTATATGTGTGCTTGCCTCCTGTCTGCAGCTGGCCCCGTCTGTCTCTATCATTCCTACTCCTGCATGTTACAGACATATCTTGTGTCTGTATATGTGTGCTTGCCTCCTGCCCGCAGCTGACTCTGTCTGTCTCTATCATTCCTACTCCTGCCTGTTACAGACATATCTTGTGTCTGTATATGTGTTCTTGCCTCCTGCCTGCAGCTGACTCGGTCTGTCTCTATCATCCTACTCCTGCCTGTTACAGACATATCTTGTGTCTGTATATGTGTGCTTGCCTCCTGTCTGCAGCTGGCCCCGTCTGTCTCTATCATTCCTACTCCTGCATGTTACAGACATATCTTGTGTCTGTATATGTGTGCTTGACTCCTGCCCGCAGCTGACTCGGTCTGTCTCTATCATTCCTACTCCTGCATGTTACAGACATATCTTGTGTCTGTATATGTGTGCTTGCCTCCTGCCTGCAGCTGACTCGGTCTGTCTCTATCATTCCTACTCCTGCATGTTACAGACATATCTTTTGTCTGTATATGTGTGCTTGCCTCCTGCCCGCAGCTGACTCGGTCTGTCTCTATCATTCCTACTCCTGCATGTTACAGACATATCTTGTGTCTGTATATGTGTGCTTGCCTCCTGCCCGCAGCTGACTCGGTCTGTCTCTATCATTCCTACTCCTGCATGTTACAGACATATCTTGTGTCTGTATATGTGTGCTTGTCTCCTGCCTGCAGCTGACTCGGTCTGTCTCTATCATTCCTACTCCTGCCTGTTACAGACATATCTTGTGTCTGTATATGTGTGCTTGCCTCCTGCCTGCAGCTGACTCGGTCTGTCTCTATCATTCCTACTCCTGCCTGTTACAGACATATCTTTTGTCTGTATATGTGTTCTTGCCTCCTGCCTGCAGCTGACTCGGTCTGTCTCTATCATTCCTACTCCTGCATGTTACAGACATATCTTGTATCTGTATATGTGTGCTTGCCTCCTGCCCACAGCTGACTCAGTCTGTCTCTATCATTCCTACTCCTGCATGTTACAGACATATCTTGTGTCTGTATATGTGTGCTTGCCTCCTGCCTGCAGCTGACTCGGTCTGTCTCTATCATTCCTACTCCTGCCTGTTACAGACATATCTTTTGTCTGTATATGTGTGCTTGCCTCATGCCTGCGGCTGGCCCCGTATGTCTCTATCATTCCTACTCCTGCCTGTTACAGACATATCTTTTGTCTGTATATGTGTGCTTGCCTGCTGCCTGCAGCTGACTCAGTCTGTCTCTATCATTCCTACTCCTGCCTGTTACAGACATATCTTGTGTCTGTATATGTGTGCTTGCCTCCTGCCTGCAGCTGACTCGGTCTGTCTCTATCATTCCTACTCCTGCCTGTTACAGACATATCTTGTGTCTGTATATGTGTGCTTGCCTGCAGCTGGCCCCGTCTGTCTCTATCATTCCTACTCCTGCATGTTACAGACATATCTTGTATCTGTATATGTGTGCTTGCCTGCAGCTGGCCCCGTCTGTCTCTATCATTCCTAGTCCTGCCTGTTACAGACATATCTTGTGTCTGTATATGTGTGCTTGCCTGCTGCTGGCCCCGTCTGTCTCTATCATTCCTACTCCTGCCTGTTACAGACATATCTTGTATCTGTATATGTGTGCTTGCCTGCAGCTGACCCCGTCTGTCTCTATCATTCCTACTCCTGCATGTTACAGACATATCTTGTATCTGTATATGTGTGCTTGCCTCCTGCCTGCAGCTGACTCGGTCTGTCTCTATCATTCCTACTCCTGCCTGTTACAGACATATCTTGTGTCTGTATATGTGTGCTTGCCTCCTGCCTGCAGCTGACTCGGTCTGTCTCTATCATTCCTACTCCTGCCTGTTACAGACATATCTTGTGTCTGTATATGTGTGCTTGCCTGCAGCTGGCCCGTCTGTCTCTATCATTCCTACTCCTGCATGTTACAGACATATCTTGTATCTGTATATGTGTGCTTGCCTGCAGCTGGCCCCGTCTGTCTCTATCATTCCTACTCCTGCATGTTACAGACATATCTTGTATCTGTATATGTGTGCTTGCCTGCAGCTGGCCCCGTCTGTCTCTATCATTCCTACTCCTGCATGTTACAGACATATCTTGTATCTGTATATGTGTGCTTGCCTGCAGCTGGCCCCGTCTGTCTCTATCATTCCTACTCCTGCATGTTACAGACATATCTTGTATCTGTAGATGTGTGCTTGCCTGCAGCTGGTCCCGTCTGTCTCTATCATTCCTACTCCTGCATGTTACAGACATACCTTGTATCTGTATATGTGTGCTTGCCTGCAGCTGGCCCCGTCTGTCTCTATCATTCCTTCTCCTGCATGTTACAGACATATCTTGTATCTGTATATGTGTGCTTGCCTGCAGCTGGCCCCGTCTGTCTCTATCATTCCTACTCCTGCATGTTACAGACATATCTTGTATCTGTATATGTGTGCTTGCCTGCAGCTGGCCCCGTCTGTCTCTATCATTCCTACTCCTGCCTGTTACAGACATATCTTGTGTCTGTATATGTGTGCTTGCCTGCTGCTGGCCCCGTCTGTCTCTATCATTCCTACTCCTGCCTGTTACAGACATATCTTGTATCTGCATTTGTGTGCTTGCCTGCAGCTGGCCCCGTCTGTCTCTATCATTCCTACTCCTGCATGTTACAGACATATCTTGTATCTGTATATCTGTGCATGCCTCCTGCCTGCAGCTGACTCGGTCTGTCTCTATCATTCCTACTCCTGCCTGTTACAGACATATCTTGTGTCTGTATATGTGTGCTTGCCTGCTGCTGGCCCCGTCTGTCTCTATCATTCCTACTCCTGCATGTTACAGACATATCTTGTATCTGTATATCTGTGCTTGCCTCCTGTCTGCAGCTGACTCGGTCTGTCTCTATCATTCCTACTCCTGCCTGTTACAGACATATCTTGTGTCCTGTATATGTGTGCTTGCCTCCTGCCTGCAGCTGGCCCCGTCTGTCTCTATCATTCCTACTCCTGCATGTTACAGACATATCTTTTGTCTGTATATGTGTGCTTGCCTCCTGCCCGCAGCTGACTCGGTCTGTCTCTATCATTCCTATTCCTGCATGTTACAGACATATCTTGTGTCTGTATATGTGTGCTTACCTCCTGCCCGCAGCTGACTCGGTCTGTCTCTATCATTTCTACTCCTGCATGTTACAGACATATCTTGTGTCTATATATGTGTGCTTGCCTCCTGCCTGCAGCTGACTCGGTCTGTCTCTATCATTCCTACTCCTGCCTGTTACAGACATATCTTGTGTCTGTATATGTGTGCTTGCCTCCTGCCTGCAGCTGACTCGGTCTGTCTCTATCATTCCTACTCCTGCCTGTTACAGACATATCTTGTGTCTGTATATGTGTGCTTGCCTCCTGCGTGCAGCTGACTCGGTCTGTCTCTATCATTCCTACTCCTGCATGTTACAGACATATCTTTTGCCTGTATATGTGTGCTTGCCTCCTGCCTGCAGCTGACTCGGTCTGTCTCTATCATTCCTACTCCTGCCTGTTACAGACATATGTTGTATCTGTATATGTGTTCTTGCCTCCTGCCCGCAGCTGACTCGTCTGTCTCTATCATTCCTACTCCTGCATGTTGCAGACATATCTTGTGTCTGTATATGTGTGCTTGCCTCCTGCCCGCAGCTGACTCGGTCTGTCTCTATCATTCCTACTCCTGCATGTTACAGACATATCTTGTGTCTGTATATGTGTGCTTGCCTCCTGCCTGCAGCTGACTCGGTCTGTCTCTATCATTCCTACTCCTGCATGTTACAGACATATCTTGTGTCTGTATATGTGTGCTTGCCTCCTGCCCGCAGCTGACTCGGTTTGTCTCTATCATTCCTACTCCTGCCTGTTACAGACATATCTTGTGTCTGTATATGTGTGCTTGCCTCCTGCCTGCAGCTGACTCGGTCTGTCTCTATCATTTCTACTCCTGCCTTTTACAGACATATCTTGTGTCTGTATATGTGTGCTTGCCTCCTGCCCGCGGCTGACTCGGTCTGTCTCTATCATTCCTACTCCTGCCTGTTACAGACATATCTTGTGTCTGTATATGTGTGCTTGCCTCCTGCCTGCAGCTGACTCGGTCTGTCTCTATCATTCCTACTCCTGCCTGTTACAGACATATCTTATGTCTGTATATGTGTGCTTGCCTCCTGCCTGCAGCTGACTCAGTCTGTCTCTATCATTCCTACTCCTGCATGTTACTGACATATCTTTTGTCTGTATATGTGTGCTTGCCTCCTGCGTGCAGCTGACTCGGTCTGTCTCTATCATTCCTACTCCTGCATGTTACAGACATATCTTGTGTCTGTATATGTGTGCTTGCCTCCTGCCCGCAGCTGACTCGGTCTGTCTCTATCATTCCTACTCCTGCATGTTACAGACATATCTTGTATCTGTATATGTGTGCTTGCCTCCTGCCTGCAGCTGACTCGGTCTGTCTCTATCATTCCTACTCCTGCATGTTACAGACATATCTTGTGTCTGTATATGTGTGCTTGCCTCCTGCCCGCAGCTGACTCGGTCTGTCTCTATCATTCCTACTCCTGCCTGTTACAGACATAGCTTGTATCTGTATATGTGTGCTTGCCTCCTGCCTGCAGCTGACTCGGTCTGTCTCTATCATTCCTACTCCTGCCTGTTACAGACATATCTTGTGTCTGTATATGTGTGCTTGCCTCCTGCCCGCAGCTGACTCGGTCTGTCTCTATCATTCCTACTCCTGCCTGTTACAGACATATCTTGTGTCTGTATATGTGTGCTTGCCTCCTGCCTGCAGCTGACTCAGTCTGTCTCTATCATTCCTACTCCTGCATGTTACAGACATATCTTTTGTCTGTATATGTGTGCTTGCCTCCTGCCTGCAGCTGACTCGGTCTGTCTCTATCATTCCTACTCCTGCCTGTTACAGACATATCTTGTGTCTGTATATGTGTGCTTGCCTCCTGCCCGCAGCTGACTCGGTCTGTCTCTATCATTCCTACTCCTGCATGTTACAGACATATCTTGTGTCTGTATTTGTGTGCTTGCCTCCTGCCCGCAGCTGACTCGGTCTGTCTCTATCATTTCTACTCCTGCCTGTTACAGACATAGCTTGTATCTGTATATGTGTGCTTGCCTCCTGTCTGCAGCTGGCCCCGTCTGTCTCTATCATTCCTACTCCTGCATGTTACAGACATATCTTGTATCTGTATTTGTGTGCTTGCCTCCTGCCTGCAGCTGACTCGGTCTGTCTCTATCATTTCTACTCCTGCCTGTTACAGACATAGCTTGTATCTGTATATGTGTGCTTGCCTCCTGCCTGCAGCTGACTCGGTCTGTCTCTATCATTCCTAATCCTGCATTGTTACAGACATATCTTGTATCTGTATATGGTTGCTTGTCTCGTTCTTGAAGCTGAACCACTCTGTCTATATCATGCTTGCCGCCAGCCTGTTACTGATCCCACCTATATCTGACCTATGTTTGCTTAATTCCTGCTTGGAACTGGCTCAGACCCCCTTTCCCATGCACGGTTTTCTTGCTTTCTGCTTGGATCTGACTGTCTGCCTCTCACATGCTTGCTGCCTGCCTGTTCCTGATCCTGCCCGTATAGGTTTGCTTGCTTTATCTAAAATGTTTACATCAACCCAACCTACCTACAACCCACAGAACCTCTGTCTAGCCCCAGGCTCCAGTTATACGTTACAGATACCCCTCACACATGCACTTCGCATTAAGTGGACATGGATCTCACGTATTAATCTAGTAAGCACTTTAAAAAAATAATTAAACTTTACTACAGACATTTTATTTTTGCATAAAAACCGCATACAAAAACTTTATAAACTTGCCCAGAATTGTTTGACGCATAAACGATTCCTCTTTAGAACTCTATCATGCAGCTGGCGCAGCGCCCACTACACCCCCTAATACGAGTATGGCTGAAGTCAGTCTTAACATTGGTGCAAATGCAGCCTTGAGGTTCCCTCGTCTGTAAGTTATTTAAAGGACCACCTCCCAATGAAAAAATAGTATTGATTTGAAACCTTTAAGTTTGAGCATAATTAGGTAGGAAAAAGTAACTCAGTTAGTTTTTATAGGAAAAAAAATTGATGTTGATGCTACTGCTGCAGGGCTCTGGAGGAATCCATGATACATTGGTGGAAGTTGTGTGAAGTTGTTTACTGGTGGCGAAGCTAAAGAATGGAGGGCCCTGGCCCTGGTGCAAGAAAAATGTTAGGCCCCCTTGATGCAAACACTTTTGGTATTATCCTCTACGGGGTGGCGGCTGATGTGCCCGAAGGGGGCCCTACACTACACTACACATACTATCTCTACATAGCACCCAGTCCCTCTCAACATCCACCCCCACACAGCACCCACCCCTCTTAGCATCATCCCTACAAAGCACCCAATCCTTGTCAGCAGCCATTCCCTCTCAGCATCCATGCACGCACCCACACACACAGCACCCAACCCCTCTTTGCACCCACACACACAGCACCCAACCCCTCTCAGCACCCACACACACAGCACCCAACCCCTCTCAGCACCCACACACACAGCACCCAACCCCTCTTTGCACCCACACACACAGCACCCAACCCCTCTCAGCACCCACACACACAGCACCCAACCCCTCTCAGCACCCACACACACAGCACCCAACCCCTCTCAGCACCCACACACACAGCACCCAACCCCTCTCAGCACCCACACACACAGCACCCAACCCCTCTCGGCACCCACACACACAGCACCCAACCCCTCTCAGCACCCACACACACAGCACCCAACCCCTCTCGGCACCCACACACACAGCACCCAACCCCTCTCTGCACCCACACACACAGCACCCAACCTCACACAGCAACCACACACACAGCACCCAACCCCTCTCTGCACCCACACACACACAGCACCCACCCCTCTTAGCATCATCCCTACAAAGCACCCAATCCTTGTCAGCAGCTATTCCCTCTCAGCATCCATGCAAGCACCCACACACACACAGCACCCAACCCCTCTCTGCACCCACACACACAGCACCCAACCCCTCTCAGCACCCACACACACAGCACCCAACCCCTCTCAGCACCCCCACACACAGCACCCAACCCCTCTCAGCACCCACACACACAGCACCCAACCCCTCTCAGCACCCCCACACACAGCACCCAACCCCTCTCAGCACCCACACACACAGCACCCAACCCCTCTCGGCACCCACACACACAGCACCCAACCCCTCTCGGCACCCACACACACAGCACCCAACCCCTCTCGGCACCCACACACACAGCACCCAACCCCTCTCAGCACCCACACACACAGCACCCAACCCCTCTCAGCACCCACACACACACAGCACCCAACCCCTCTCGGCACCCACACACACAGCACCCAACCCCTCTTGGCACCCACACACACAGCACCCACCCCTCTCGGCACCCACACACACAGCACCCAACCTCACACACCAACCATTCCTATTTAATTTGCTCCCCCCCCCCCAGAGCCCCTTTACACCCCCTGGACTTTTTTGCTGTCTCTTTGAAGCTTTTGCTCTCTTCTTCCCTTTGTGGCCAAAGAGGTCTATGGTGCCCAGGAGGACCATGATTGGTTGAGCCTGGGTGAGAAAAGATTAAATACAAATAAAAAAATGACATAGTTTTTGATCCCCCTCCAGAAGAAGGCCCTGGTGCACTGGTAGCTTTTGTTTACATTACTGGAGAGTTATGGTTGAATCATTTGATGCAACATCTTGCTTAGCGGCCAGTGAGAGGGAAGGGGTGTGGTATCTATTTGAATCTTATCCTATTATCCTAATGAATAATGAGTATTGCAGTATGTAGTGATACTCTTTTGTTTGGACAAACTTTTTATAAAAAAATAATAATCCGATTTTCCCACAAAGTATTGTTAGTTTTAAACAGTGCTATCTGTGGGTAGGTCTCCTAACTGGTGCACAATCCATCCAATGCTTTAAAGCTGTGCAATACAATGAGCATGTGCCTAAAAGGAGCCAAGTACAGGCTGGAGTCACATTATTATGACCTATTGACGTCAGCAGCGTGTAGCCAATGAAATACGGCTTGTGTCGTGACCTGGCCTGGTGGGTGTATAAGATGACATTTAGACATTCTGCAAACATATCAACCATTGCTGTCATGAGTAAAACATGCAATTTATCCGACTTTGAATAGGGGATGGTCATTGGCTTTCGGGCCAAGGGTGCCAGTATTTCTGAAACAGCGCAGTTTGTGAACAGTCCACGTGATGCTGTGGTTAAAATGTACGGTGACTGGACAAATGGCACCATTGTGAATAAAAGGCGTAGAAACTGCTGCGCACCGCGTGCCATTAATGCCAGAGGTGAATGTCGGCTGTGAACGTGTGTGAGGGCCAACCGACACGCTTCAGGTGAGCAACTCATCGTCCAAACTAACCAGGGGGCTACCAGACTGTCTAAAATGACAGTAGAGAGATCCCTATTGTGTAGGGGGCTCTGAAGCAAACGGCTGGCCACTGCACCCATGTGACGAGGGGTCATCAGAAAATTTGCACAAGAGTACTGATATTGGACCTCTTCTGATGGGCAAAGGGTTGCCTTCTCTGATGAGTCACGTTTTTTACTTCATTGACTGGATGTCACGTTGGAAGAACACAAGCTGGTGGCGGCAGCGCTATGGTCTGGGGAATGTTTTCTTGCCATTGTCATACCTCTGGAAGGAATTCTCAATCGATTGTGTTATCTATCCATCCTTGCAGATCAAGTACACCCAAACATGTCTTCCCTAGTCTTCCAGCAGGACAATGCAACATGTCATACGACCAGACGAAGACTTCCAAGTACTGCCCTGGCCTCCATATTCTCTGGACTTGAACCCATCAAGCACCTGTGGGACCACATCAATCTCCATGTTTGCCGTATGGATCCTCCTCCACGCACCAATCAGCAGTTGTCGGATGCTGGCTCCAGGTACCCCCCAGATACCCGCGCCAACCTTCCAGCATCTTATTGACTCATTACCAGATGGAGGTTATTTGGGATCTTAGACTGTGGTCATAATACACATACAGTAAAGGAAGGGAAATTATGAAATATGTGTAAAGTAGATAGAACAGACAGATTAGATTAGTCTATTAGTTCTAATGTGATGTCAAACCCTGTGCATATAAAATATTCCCATAAACTATTGTCCAAAATCTTATTATCTTACTAATTTCCTCTTAATGTCAGATCTGTCCTCTCTTAAGAAATTCTTTGTAAGAAAATCTATAATTTCTTTCTCGGAGAGATGGTCAGTAGAAGATCGCTTATTAACGGCATCACGTGTCAGTAATGAAAGGTCCTCGCACTGAAGTCCAGCGGAAGTCGCCATGTGGCCCTCGCCGATTACATTTTACTGACTGGAAAGATAAGAATGCAGCAACTGTAAGAAATGTCTGCGCAGCGTGACCAAGTGCGAGATCTTATCACATGGAGCCAGCCACGGGTATCACATGAAAATAAGGAACTTATGGATAAAGAAAGGGAAGGAATCTGCATACTAAGGGCAGACAGACTGTGGAACTCTCTACCAAAGAAGATTGTGAAAGCAGAACACCAAAAAGGCAACACGTTCAGGGTTATCCTGGATAACTAGAGGAGTATTGATCCAGGGAGGAGTCCAATCGCCAGTATCTGGGTCGGAAGGAATTATTCTCCCCTTATGAGACAATTGGTAAAGTTTCACTGTTTTTTCCTGTTTTGCTTCCTCTGGAACAATTAACTAATTAACTAACAACTAATTAACTAACAACTAATCTGCATATTACAGGGATCAGAGGAGATCTAAAAAGGTTGAACTGGATGGACTAAAATACCTTTTTCAACCTCGATTACTATGTACCTATAAGATTCCTATGAAAGTGATTCAAGTAAAGAGGGGAAATAGATGTCTTCCCAGGGGAATACAATTGTGATCAATCACTCTGCGCACTCATATCCTCTAACCACACATAGTATTGATACATTGAATCCCTGCTATCAGATTGCAGCCCGAGCTGTCCGATGGCCACAAACGATATGCCCTCCTGAGAAAGGAACAGCCAGAATATGGTTGTACGTGAAAATGGAATACTGTGGTATAAAATAAATGCTTGTAAAAAATTAAAAATATAAAAACTTCTTGCTTGTTTCTTTATTTTTCTTTATTTATTCTTTAATTAATGAGCTTTTCCATGCTCGGAGCAGGAAGTGACAGGAACGTACGGCGTGAGATCAGATTCCGATACTTTCGTATAGCGGCAGAATCAGGGAATTTCATTAATAAAGACTTTATTCTATTTATAGCTTTTTGTGATTAATTAATCTGTTGCCCAAAAATAGTTCTATAGGCTACAAATACATCAGGAATGTGTCCCGCGGGGTCCAAGGAATCCACACAGCTTCTAGACATAGACAGAAGAAACGCTTTGCGTCCTTATGCCGAGATTCTTCTTTGCGTTCCTTTACGTTATTTAGGAAACACTGCGCATGTTTGGGAATTGTATGACAAACTAATAATGAGCAGCTGTTTAACCCATGAATAAATAAGCATTTTTAGAGAATATCTTAATATTTGGAGAATAACAGGGATTGAGTTACTGTCGGTGCAGGCGGTGCAATGTACAGGGGCCCTACTCTGGGGGGCCATGCGCTGTCCGTTTTTTTATTTTATATATAATAAGTTCTGGATTGTAGGCAGCGCTGTTATCTTTTACCAACCGGTTCCTGCGGCGCTCCCTACTAGGCCTGCGGGGATTGGATCTCAGTGGCCCTTTAACCTAAAACAAGCCCCTCCCCTAATGCAGCCTCTCTCTGAGTGTCTGCACATGCCCAGTGTTTGATGGTTTGGAGCTCCCAGCATGCAGCTGGCTCCAGGGAGAGGTGGCAGGTCCAGTTTGCTCACTCAGGTAATAAGGTTATTATTGATAACGCAAATGATTTATTGGTTGAATCCACATTTTTCATTTAAAAAAAGGAAACTAGCATTTTTATGACCATTTAAAGGGACGTTAACAGCATTTTGTCTGATAGAGGGTATGTATGTTTAACAGATCTGGGGGCTTGTCGGTATCAGCCAATGAGCAGTAACATAGTTGTTTAAGCCACTGGTACTCAAACCTCTCCTCAGGGCCCACCAGACAGGCCATGATTTAGGTGAAACACTTGTGTGAATGTGAGGCGGAACTGTCTGGACCATAGTAGCGGTCTCACCTTCGTTCACAGTGTTTCACCTAAATCATGGCCTGTCTGGTGGGCCCTGAGGTGGGGTTTGAGAACCACTCTCTTAGACATATACGTATGTGCGTCCTGCGCGCTTCTTATTAGTTTCCATTACATTTTTAAACTATTTTTCTGTAATATTTTTTCATGTAAAACACAACTTTGATTAAAGCTGCAAATACATGAAACCAATCTACCATTTTGGTTTCTGTGGATCAACTTCCTGAGGTGGAAGGTAACTTAAATGCAGAGAAAGTTTTGTCTGCACAATGGGAATGTGGCAGCTACAACTACCAGTTCTTTCAGCAGGGATAATCAAAGGCTCGTTAGTTTACAAAGAGACATCCTCCTGAGAAAGTAAGAGACCTACGGCCCTATTAAATTCCCTCAACGTGTAAAGCTGTAGCCCGTAACGTAGCGTGCTAGACTTACGGCTATTAAATTGGACCTATGACCTATGGGTTACAGGCAGAAAAACCCTACGGGACGTCGAAATCTGAACACTGTTGCCGCAAATCCTTTGATCTGTCAAGCCCGTAATGTTTGAAAATCACTATTAAATTGCTACAAATCCACTGGCGTTCAAACCCGTAGCCCGCAAATGGAGCCAAAAAGCCAATGGGCACTAGAGAGGACCCGCAAGGGGATCAAAAGTCCAATCCATAGCACTGTAAATGCACATAAACACACACTACTGTACTCATACTTAAAGGGAAAGTGATATTCGGTATTAATATTAATAGCACAACATTCTCAAGCCCGCAAATCTGCAATATAAAATACATTATTTCTGTTTCATTTCCATGTTCTCTCGATCTTGGCAATCAATGTGTTAATACGTATAATGGAACTCGCATGTGATAGATTATAATATTTATGAATTTATTAATATTGCATCATATCTGGCATGCGGGTCCGATCGTAACTCGTAATTGAAACCCGTAAGGCTTTGAAATCTAACCTCCATTTTTCAGTGACGTAATGATGACGATCTCATTTGCCATTGGCTCCATCTAAACCCGTAACTACGGGTTTGACTAATTGATCATGTGTCACGGCCGCACATGCAACCTGCGCGGATAGGGTTTAGGGTTTGCGTCTCAAGCCCGTTAATCGCGGCATGGTGGAATGTAATAGCTCTGTAACGCAGACGAATTTCAAGCCCGCAGCCTTTGCGTGTGTACCGATGCTGCTACGGGCTTCCAATATAATGAGGCTGCTAATCGGGTTTGAAAAGAAAGTGACCCTCACCGTAAAGAGAAAGGCGAATGAGTGAAATGTTTTAAGAAAGTATAAAAATAAAAGCAACTTTATTATTATTTTTAGCGTTTTATTTCCTGCAGGTTTGTGTTGTTGTAATTCAGCTTCCAATTAGTCCTATCGAAAGCACTGGCAGTTGTATGTGCCATTTTCCCATTGTATAAAGAAACCTCCCCGCTATCAGTCTTCTCATAGTTCAGGAAGTTAATCACCAGAAATCAAAATGGTCGATCCCTCTGCAGCATAATTCCATATACATTACCGGGTGCCATTATCCATTATATATGTCTTCTATCTATATGAGTACAGTGGCCCTTTAAGCCAAGCGTTTAATATAGAATCTCGTTCTATTAAAAAGGGCAGAAAGGCGCAGGGACCCTGCAGAGCGCCGCGCCGCCCAGACATGACATCTCGCTGCATTGGGGCGCTGTGACCTGCATATTAAACAGATCACA
Organism: Discoglossus pictus; assembly: GCA_027410445.1. Lineage (NCBI taxonomy): Eukaryota > Metazoa > Chordata > Amphibia > Anura > Alytidae > Discoglossus > Discoglossus pictus. The sequence continues at coordinate 110,712,793 of CM050172.1, read as the reverse complement.
TACAAAGGGCCCGGGCGCGCTCTGTGGGTTATTTATTCTGCCATATAATGAGCTTCGGGTCTCGGTTGCACATTGTTGCATATAGAGCAGGACTGAGTATAAGCAGCTCACAGTGACATGGCATCTATTTACTCTTATTTACTTTATTGTATTCTGCAGCTCATGAAGATACAGTACTTACTGTTCCTTATACTAACCAATCAGTGACCATCTCTCAGCAACATTCTGCAACGTGGTCCCTGATAGGCTAGGACACTACACGGCTCATCCAGCCTTACAGCGTTTGCAGAGGGCAGACCCATACAGGGACTATTTGTTTGATTTTAGGCAGTAAATACACTTCTTAATAAAATAAAGTCCATGTCGGTAACTAGATAGCCAGGGGTTTTATATACCTAGTAACACCCGGGGGCCACCATGTACATGTATAGGGCCACTTACAAAGGGTCTCCAAATAATAGGCTTAATGGGAAACAAACGTTATTAAGCTTTATTCCAATAATCCAAGCTGCGTCAGCTCTGGATCTCACCACCGTCTTAATGAAGTATTGTGTTTGGAGTGGAGCCACTCTGTCACGCTCACATTAGTAGCAGGGAGGCGTGTAACATGAGCTACCAGCCATATACACACATACACATTCTAGTCACCACGCACTTGTGGCTCCGCTCCAGACACAATACTTCATATAGGGGACGGAGGGACCTGGAGCTATATAGTCAGGGAATGTGATGGAAAATGAATAATAAATTGTATAAACTGTAACATACAGCCTCTAATTGCTGCAGTGCTATTTACCATTTGGGTTTTTGGTGATCAACTTCCTGGGGGGAAACTTTTATTACAGAGCGACAGATTCTATCTGCACAGTAGGAATTTGGCAGCTACAATTGCCGGTTCTTTCAATAGTAAGTAATGGAGAGCTCATTGGTCTACAAGGACACACCCTCCTGAGAAAGTAGATGGTGGTATCAGTACAGGAAGGAAAATGGAACCTGGCTGAGATATTTAATAACATAAAGACTTTGTTTGTTTTTCTAAAACATTTTGCCAAATATCAGGTTATAATATAAAAGAATGACTGCGGCGGTCCTTTTGTGTGTTCCATTTATATATACACCTATACATTGCCCTTTACAGCCTGACTATTGGTTCTACCACGGCTCCAAGTCACAGCCCTATTGGTTCTCCCTTCCCAGGGGTTGCCTGTTTATTGTGGCACCCAGAGGCGTTGATGGTTGCGCTCTTGTGGGCGCTTGGTTTGCTTCTATGCTTTGGCGGTTTATGTTTCTATTGATTCAGCAGTAAAAATAAGACCCAGCCCCCTGCGCCTGAGCGTGCCTACAGGTGACGGCATGCAAGACAATGGACCCAATGCTGCAAGGGCCAACCAATAATTAATGCCAATGATCTCTCATTAACAAAATATATGATTATTTTTGTGAATGGATCAGAAAGGTTTACTGACAGCTCAATGGAAAATTCATTGCAGTTTATACAATTTTGTGAAATGACAACTTATTATCGATCATTTGTACCATATTTGGCCAGTTTTTTAATTGCTCCTTGTATTATGTTTAGTCTAAAGCCAGATGAAACTGTAAAGACTGGGCATGTGTTAACCCCAAGAACTAATTAGCCTAGTGAGTCCCTTTCTATCGCTCCATCATTTTGTCTGACAAGGTCTTGAGATACTATATGGTGTCCCCTATAGATCTTATATATGAGATTACTCGGCTGATGCAGGCTGCCATTGGCTCCACCTAACTCTAAATATACTAGAGGGGGTTCTGACATTTGTAAAGTTTGCCTTTATCTTTACTATACTTGTTTTACATACACTTATTGTATAAACATACCCATTGTATGTATTCTGTCCCACTGTGGAACCCCCATGTTACTTCCCCTTTAAATACGTTAGATATACAATACACATTTGGAACAGAAAGCTTTTAATGCAGAAATATGAGGAATCTGTACATGGAATCAATACTGACTGGGGCGGCCCAAGGGTTGTGATGCCCTAGGCCAGTGATTCCCAACCTTATCATCAAATTGTGCACAAGCCAAGGACCCCCCGTGGGCCACGCCAAGGACCCCCCGTGGGCCACGCCAAGGACCCCCCGTGGGCCACGCCAAGGACCCCCCGTGGGCCACGCCAAGGACCCCCCGTGGGCCAAGCCAAGGACCCCCCGTGGGCCACGCCAAGGCCCCCCCCGTGGGCCACACAAGACCCCGTGTAGATGATCATTGAAATCAAATACTTTAATTATTAAATAATAACGTAATGGCTACAAATAAACGTATGTCCGTAAATGTGATCATGCCCTGAGTCATGTTCTCTGCTGCTCGTCTTCCCCGGGGTCTCACATAGTGATAAATCCACGTGATATTGAGCTAAAATGTAGCAAAATATAAATATAGAAAGTAATATTATTCTGGCAGATAAAAACATCTACTATGAAACCTCCCTCTTTTTTTTTTTTTCTGTTTTAGAGAACAGAATAAATATATATAAATAAATATATATATATATATATATGTGTTCCATGGAGGCATCCATTATACTTTGGTGAAGACTGTATATGTATGTGAGCTGTTTGCATCTCTGCAGGAGCGGGGCTTGCATTTATTTAACAACTCCACTTCCTAACTCCCCCACTGATAAATGCAGACAGGCATACCCCTCAGGCTTCAAGCAATTAAAGGACCAGACACGATGGAACCTTGTGCAAAAAATAGTCCTCACAAATTGTGTTTTTTCCTCTGTTTTTCTGTCCTTGTAGTTGTTAGTTTGTTTGGTCCTTGTAACGTTCCCATAGATATAAATAAATGTAACATTATTCTCTTTGCGGTGTGAGCGGTTCCCTAGGACACGCCGGCCGTGCAGCGCTGACCCTAACCCCTCCTCGCCTGGCACATATAACAATGGGATTCTTTTGCCCCCTGGGCTCTCTGATTCTCTCTCACAGGCCTCAGTGTAATTACTGCCCCCCCCCCCCCCCCATGTAATTAAAGTAATCGTTGCTGGGCCTGACGCAATGCTCTGCAGGCTGTGAATACCCCAAGGCCTCGTTGTTCTCGAGTACACGGAATATGAGGGGTTACGGCCCCTGGCACGCTTATCTAGACGCACATTGTGTATTATAGGTCATTTTTTATGTAAACAAAGAAATATTCTATGCTTTGGTCTGAGTGGCTCGCAGGATTATTATTCTATGCTTAGGTCCGAGTGGCTTGCAGGATTATTATTCTATGCTTAGGTCCGAGTGGCTCGCAGGATTATTATTCTATACTTAGGTCTGAGTGGCTCGCAGGATTATTATTCTATGCTTAGGTCCGAGTGGCTCGCAGGATTATTATTCTATACTTAGGTCTGAGTGGCTCGCAGGATTATTATTCTATACTTAGGTCTGAGTGGCTCGCAGGATTAGTATTCTATACTTAGGTCCGAGTGGCTCGCAGGATTATTATTCTATACTTAGGTCCGAGTGGCTCGCAGGATTATTATTCTATGCTTAGGTCCGAGTGGCTCGCAGGATTATTATTCTATGCTTAGGTCTGAATGGCTCGCAGGATTAGTATTCTATACTTAGGTCCGAGTGGCTCGCAGGATTATTATTCTATGCTTAGGTCTGAGTGGCTCGCAGGATTATTATTCTATACTTAGGTCCGAGTGGCTCGCAGGATTATTATTCTATACTTAGGTCCGAGTGGCTCGCAGGATTATTATTCTATGCTTAGGTCTGAGTGGCTCGCAGGATTATTATTCTATACTTAGGTCTGAGTGGCTCGCAGGATTATTATTCTATGCTTAGGTCTGAGTGGCTCGCAGGATTATTATTCTATTTTTAGGTCCGAGTGGCTCGCAGGATTATTATTCTATGCTTAGGTCCGAGTGGCTCGCAGGATTATTATTCTATGCTTAGGTCTGAGTGGCTCGCAGGATTATTATTCTATGCTTAGGTCTGAGTGGCTCGCAGGATTATTATTCTATGCTTAGGTCTGAGTGGCTCGCAGGATTATTATTCTATACTTAGGTCCGAGTGGCTCGCAGGATTATTATTCTATGCTTAGGTCCGAGTGGCTCGCAGGATTATTATTCTATGCTTAGGTCTGAGTGGCTCGCAGGATTATTATTCTATACTTAGGTCCGAGTGGCTCGCAGGATTAGTATTCTATACTTAGGTCCGAGTGGCTCGCAGGATTAGTATTCTATGCTTAGGTCTGAGTGGCTCGCAGGATTATTATTCTATGCTTAGGTCTGAGTGGCTCGCAGGATTATTATTCTATACTTAGGTCTGAGTGGCTCGCAGGATTAGTATTCTATACTTAGGTCCGAGTGGCTCGCAGGATTATTATTCTATCTTAGGTCCGAGTGGCTCGCAGGATTATTATTCTATGCTTAGGTCCGAGTGGCTCGCAGGATTATTATTCTATGCTTAGGTCTGAATGGCTCGCAGGATTAGTATTCTATACTTAGGTCCGAGTGGCTCGCAGGATTATTATTCTATGCTTAGGTCTGAGTGGCTCGCAGGATTATTATTCTATACTTAGGTCCGAGTGGCTCGCAGGATTATTATTCTATACTTAGGTCCGAGTGGCTCGCAGGATTATTATTCTATGCTTAGGTCTGAGTGGCTCGCAGGATTATTATTCTATACTTAGGTCTGAGTGGCTCGCAGGATTATTATTCTATGCTTAGGTCTGAGTGGCTCGCAGGATTATTATTCTATATTTAGGTCCGAGTGGCTCGCAGGATTATTATTCTATGCTTAGGTCCGAGTGGCTCGCAGGATTATTATTCTATGCTTAGGTCTGAGTGGCTCGCAGGATTATTATTCTATGCTTAGGTCTGAGTGGCTCGCAGGATTATTATTCTATGCTTAGGTCTGAGTGGCTCGCAGGATTATTATTCTATACTTAGGTCCGAGTGGCTCGCAGGATTATTATTCTATGCTTAGGTCCGAGTGGCTCGCAGGATTATTATTCTATGCTTAGGTCTGAGTGGCTCGCAGGATTATTATTCTATACTTAGGTCCGAGTGGCTCGCAGGATTAGTATTCTATACTTAGGTCCGAGTGGCTCGCAGGATTAGTATTCTATGCTTAGGTCTGAGTGGCTCGCAGGATTATTATTCTATGCTTAGGTCTGAGTGGCTCGCAGGATTAGTATTCTATGCTTAGGTCCGAGTGGCTCGCAGGATTAGTATTCTATGCTTAGGTCTGAGTGGCTCGCAGGATTAGTATTCTATGCTTAGGTCCGAGTGGCTCGCAGGATTATTATTCTATACTTAGGTCTGAGTGGCTCGCAGGATTAGTATTCTATACTTAGGTCTGAGTGGCTCGCAGGATTAGTATTCTATACTTAGGTCCGAGTGGCTCGCAGGATTAGTATTCTATATTTAGGTCCGAGTGGCTCGCAGGATTAGTATTCTATACTTAGGTCCGAGTGGCTCCCAGGATTATTATTCTATACTTAGGTCCGAGTGGCTCGCAGGATTAGTATTCTATACTTAGGTCCGAGTGGCTCGCAGGATTAGTATTCTATACTTAGGTCTGAGTGGCTCGCAGGATTATTATTCTATACTTAGGTCCGAGTGGCTCGCAGGATTAGTATTCTATACTTAGGTCCGAGTGGCTCGCAGGATTAGTATTCTATACTTAGGTCCGAGTGGCTCGCAGGATTAGTATTCTATACTTAGGTCCGAGTGGCTCGCAGGATTATTATTCTATACTTAGGTCTGAGTGGCTCGCAGGATTAGTATTCTATACTTAGGTCTGAATGGCTCGCAGGATTATTATTTTATACTTAGGTCTGAATGGCTCGCAGGATTAGTATTCTATGCTTAGGTCTGAATGGCTCGCAGGATTAATATTCTATACTTAGGTCTGAATGGCTCGCAGGATTAGTATTCTATACTTAGGTCTGAATGGCTCGCAGGATTAGTATTCTATGCTTAGGTCTGAATGGCTCGCAGGATTAGTATTCTATACTTAGGTCTGAGTGGCTCGCAGGATTATTATTCTATATTTAGGTCCGAGGGGCTCGCAGGATTAGTATTCTATACTTAGGTCTGAGTGGCTCGCAGGATTATTATTCTATATTTAGGTCCGAGGGGCTCGCAGGATTAGTATTCTATACTTAGGTCTGAGTGGCTCGCAGGATTAGTATTCTATATTTAGGTCCGAGTGGCTTTCAGGATTATTATTCTATACTTAGGTCCGAGTGGCTCGCAGGACTATTTATGGGATTGGCTTGTATTACAGGACATAAGGAGACACTGAATATTGTTTTTAATAATAATGCAAGAAGCTCTGGATATATCCAACAGGCCATGGCCTAGGGTGGCAAGAAGTCCAGGAGCCCCCCACATTCATATCATACCCCTACACCGCCTCAGCTTAACTATTTCAGTGTTAGATGGGCAAGCAACGCATTGTGATGCCGCTGAGAGGGTTAAAGCGTTATACATAACAATAAGCAATTTAAAATAAAAATCCAGTCTAGTTATTAACTGTTTTCTATGCAATTATCCTGTAGTGGAAGCTGCCATTTTTGTTTGTGTTTAAGTGCTTCGACAATTGGGAGGTGGCCTTGAATATAGAGTAGTTCTGAGTTTCTTAAATGGATCTGCGGCTAATCCTCTGAGCCAGCGCTTGCAAGAGAACTAATGAGGTGAACCGTTCACACAAAGCAATGACGCAGGCCACTGAAGAAGAATTGCATGTAATAGTTGAGAAACTCATGTGTAGTTCTTCAGAACTAATAACGAGAAGGTGTTGTGTTCCATGTGATTACATTATTTATATAAAGATATATAGTAATAATAAAATAATAATAAAAGTAATAAAAATATTTCCAATTTTATTGTATCTGTAACAAATAAAGTCATTTATTTTCATATGATACAGTGGATATAAAAAGTCTACACACCCCTGTTAAAATGTCAGGTTTCTGTGCTGAAAAAAAATTAGACAAAGATAAATCATTTCAGAACTTTTTCCACCTTTTTAATGTGACCTATAAACTGTACAACTCAATTGAAAAACAAACGGAAATCTTTTATGTGGAGGGAAGAAAAATAAACTGGGGATGTAGCTGTGATCAGAATTAAGCAATCACATTCCAAATCGTGTTAAATAGGAGTCAGCATACACCTGCCATCATTTAAAGTGCCTCTGATTAACCCCAAATAAAGTTCAGCTGCTCTAGTTGGTCTTTCCTGAAATTTTCTTAGTCGCGTCCCACAGCAAAAGCGATGGTCCACAGAGAGCTTCCAAAGCATCAGAGGGATCTCATTGTTAAAAGGTATCAGTCAGGAGAAGGGTACAAAAGAATTTCCAAGGCATTAGATATACCATGGAACACAGTGAAGACAGTCATCATCAAGTGGAGAAAATATGGCACAACAGTGACATTACCAAGAACTGGAGCTCCCTCCAAAATTGATGAAAAGACGAGAAGAAATCTGGTCTGGGAGGCCACCAAGAGGCCTACAGCAACATTATAGGAGCTGCAGGAATATCTGGCAAGTACTGGCTGTGTGGTACATGTGACAACAATCTCCCGTATTATTCATATGTCTGGGCTATGGGGTAGAGTGGCAAGACGAAAGCCTTTTCTTACGAAGAAAAACATCCAAGCCAGGCTACATTTTGCAAAAACACATCTGAAGTCTCCCAAAAGCATGTGGGAAAAGGTGTTATGGTCTGATGAAACCAAGGTTGAACTTTTTGGCCATAATTCCAAAAGATATGTTTGGCGCAAAAACAACACTGCACATCACCAAAAGAACACCATACCCACAGTGACGCATGGTGGGGGCAGCATCATGCTTTGGGGCTGTTTTTCTGTGGGGTGATCTGAAGAGGGCTGTGCCCAGGAGATGCCCTCGCAATCTGACAGATTTGGAGTGTTTTTGCTAAGAAGAGTGGGCAAATCTTGCCAAGTCAAAATGTGCCATGCTGATAGACTCAGCCAAAAAGACTGAGCGCTGTAATAAAATCACAAGGTGCTTCAACAAAGTATTAGTTTAAGGGTGTGCAGACTTATGCAACCATATTATTTTATGTTTATATTTTTTCTTCCCTCTACCTAAAAGATTTCAGTTTGTTTTTCAATTGAGTTGTACAGTTTATAGGTCACATTAAAGGTGGAAAAAGTTCTGAAATGATTTATCTTTGTCTCGGTTTTTTACAGCACAGAAACCTGACATTTTAACAGGGGTGTGTAGACTTTTTATATCCACTGTATATATTTTTGTTGCACCATCTTCTTTCCTGTGTAATAAAATATAATTAATATCAAAATCCCAATTTTATAATCCATAAAAGTCAACTCATTAAATAAGTAAAACAAACCTCAGAAAATGTAAATATTGTGTTTATTTTCCCCGTTATCAAACTTCGTTATTTCCAGGTATATGTCCGTTTATTTATGTCGCCCAATCTGCCTTCCAGGTGATATCCCCCAATGTTATGGAGCAATTCTGTATATTTGTATCATGTGACATTTCTTGTGTGGATTCCGAGACACCTGTTTAGGCCGAGCATCCTAGCCAATGAGCTGTGCAGAGTTGTGTCCTAGCCAATCGGTTGTCTGTATGGCTGCTGCAGCTTCGTCTCAGCCAGTGAGAGAAACAGATGCATTGTTGTACCTGCCTCTGATTGGCCACAACTAATTATGAATTTTATTCTAATTCAGCCTGGATTTCAGGGCTGTTCCTTCTCAAAATCAGTTGAAGAAATTTTGCAAACTTTACAGTAAGTTTATTCATGTTTGTTTTGTGTCGCACCCGATGGAGTCTCCGCTATCAGATGCATCCGGACCCAGGAGACTTCCAGACACCTAAAAGTCTGACCACAGTGATCCTTTAAAGTATATTTCATTGGCATGACCCGTTTCTGGAGACCCTGCTGTCATTAGACCCGGCTTATAAAATAATAAATTCCTTTTACTACAAGGCAGCACCACTTCAACCTTTAGTACATCTGGCCCTGACTGTGGGGATGTTATATTTGGTATTTTATGCGTCACTGACCCGATTTTACACTATTTATAGAAAAGTTTTCACAGATATCTGAGCACAAACAGCTGCTGTTCGGAGCAGTGTGAAAGACAGATTTTTACAAATATTTATGTTTTCAGAGGAAATCTGCCAAAAAAAGTGACGATTTACTGGAGATGGAACAAAAAATGACATTCTCACATTCTGATAACAATAGGAATATAATTGCTGCTATATTTTATAACTCTCAAATTCCTTTTTAAATACAATAAAGGAGCCCCCTTATAATTAATATATATACAGTGGTACCTCCATTCTGGTCCTTAATCCAAACGCAGGATGAGAACCAAACGCGCATTTCCCATAGGAATCTCTCTCTCTCTCTCTTGTGTGTCTCTCTGTCTTGTGTCTCTCTCTCTCTCTCTCTCTTGTGTGTCTCTCTCTCTTGTGTGTGTCTCTCTCTCTCTCTCTCTCTCTCTCTCGTGTCTCTCTTTTGTGTGTTCTCTAATCTTTATCTGGCTGTGTGTACATTCAGGCCTCGAATCACATTAAGGTCCCACTCAGCCTCGCAGGCGTTGTTTTACTTCTCGCTCGGGCCCGCAGGTGTTCCAGTTGCCGCCCGGAGAGACTGGAGTATCTGTACATAGGACGACAATAAGCCGTACGCTCCATAGAGTTGGGCTTTATGGCAGAGTGGCCAGAAGGAAGCCATTACTTTCAGCAAAAAACAAAATGGCACGTGGGAGACTCCCAAAATGTATGGAGGAAGGTGCTCTGGTCTGATGGGACTAAAACTGAACTATTCGGCAATCAAAGAAAACGCTATGTCTGGCGCAAACCCAACACATCACATGACCCAAAGAGCACCATCCCCACAGTGAAACATGGCGGTGGCAGCATCATGCTGTGGGGATGGGACTGGGAAACTGGTCAGAGTTGAGGGAAAGATGGATGGTGCTAAATACAGGGAAATTCCTGAGCAAAACCTGCACCCCTCTGTGTGTGATTTGAGGCTAGGACGGAGGGTCACCTTCCAGCAGGACAATGACCCCAAACACACGGCTAAAGCAACACTTGGCGCAAAAGGTGGCTCTACAAAGTATTGCCTTTAGGGGGGTGAATAGTTATGCACAGGGACTTGTTCTGATATTTTGTCCTATTTGTTGTTTGCTTCACAATAAAAAAAAAAAACATCTTCAAAGTTGTGGCAAGTTCTTTAAATGAAATGATGCAAATCCTCAAACAATCCGTGTTACTGCCAGGTTGTGAGGCAACAAAACAAGAAAAATGCCAAGGGGGGTGAATACTTTTGCAAAGCACTGTAATTCCTTTCCTACAACTACTTTACTATTTTGCTTTGGATAAAAAAAAAAAAACAGGGTCAGAGGTCAAATATGAGGCTCCTTCAGGTACATCTGGTGGCCTGACCTTGGGGTAGTTGGATACTCTCCTGATTTATGTTATTTGAAGCTATAAATAAGAGTAATTTAGAGGAATCTCTGTGTCTGGTTACCCGACATCTTATACTCATTTCAAGTTTTAAGGAATTGATTTGCTTTCCACATATTTATGCACATGATTTATAAACTAAATGGAACAAATTTAGGGTTATCGGACATTTAGGAGCTTGTAGATACATACCGAGGTAACAGAGCTCAGTGCCAGGCAGCAGCTGCAAAGGCAGGTGAGATATCAGCGTGCATTAGGAAGGCTAATATAATACAAGCTCGCCGTCCTGACGTCGTGCCTCCTCCCATCTGAGCACCTGCCATTTCCCAGCTACTACTTTTGTTGGAGGATTTTGACCATTTGTTTTAGTTTACGGTCATTCTTTAAGACAGCTGCTGCATTACATGTAAAGATGCTGTATACGTCTCAATTGTGCGCAGCGGTCATACCAAGGCTGCAAAGGGGGTACTTTTTAAAGATTATTTTGTTACCTAAGCTGTTGACTTTCTATATAAGTATGTGGTGTTAAATTGAAAAGTAATATCACTTACTGTATATAGTTGTGGATCTTTGCGCTGTTCGTAATGTTTGCAGTGTTGGTAACGCAGTTGCGATCTCGCAAAGCGAGGCGAGCCAGCGGCGCCGCCACACATGTGAGCCTCGCAAGGCGAGGCAAAGCAGCCGCACAGTACTTAGGCTGCAATGAGTGCCGAAGGCGATCATTGCAGCCATCGGCGCCGTCACACGTGCGAGCCTTTTAGTACTGAGGCTGTATTGTGAGGGGTGCAACTGTGATCCCAGTGCGTAACTCTAAAAACCCTAAAAAAAAAAATTACAACAACCTAACACACTCACACACAGCACAGGGGGAGAGCCAGGAAGCCGGGAGTGAGTTACAAGCGATTTTAAGCCATATTTTTTTTTTTTTTCGTCAATCCAAAATCGGCTAAGCAAGGGAAAAAATGGCGGCAGAAAAACGTAAAAAAGTTCTGAAGCAGGATGAAAACGAGGCTGAACACCGCCAGGCACGCAGGACTTAGAAAATACACGACGGCAAAGACAGTAACACTTACACCAACAACGCCAGGGACGCGGGACTTAGAGAATACACAGCGGCAAAGACAGTAACACTTACACCAACAACGCCAGGGACGCGGGACTTAGAAAATACACAACGGCAAAGACAGTAACACTTACACCAACAACGCCAGGGACGCGGGACTTAGAGAATACACAGCGGCAAAGACAGTAACACTTACACCAACAACGCCAGGCACGCAGGACTTAGAGAATACACAGCGGCAAAGACAGTAACACTTACACCAACAACGCCAGGCACGCGGGACTTAGAGAATACACAGCGGCAAAGACAGTAACACTTACACCAACAGCGCCAGGCACGCGGGACTTAGAGAATACACACCGGCAAAGACACTAACACTTACACCAACAACGCCAGGCACGCAGGACTTAGAAAATACACGCCGGCAAAGACAGTAACACTTACACCAACAACGCCAGGCACGCAGGACTTAGAAAATACACGCCGGCAAAGACAGTAACACACCAACAACGCCAGGCACGCAGGACTTAGAGAATACACAGCGGCAAAGACAGTAACACTTACACCAACAACGCCAGGCACGCGGGACTTAGAGAATACACAGCGGCAAAGACAGTAACACTTACACCAACAACGCCAGGCACGCGGGACTTAGAAAATACACAACGGCAAAGACAGTAACACTTACACCAACAACGCCAGGCACGCAGGACTTAGAAAATACACACCAGCAAAGACAGTAACACTTACACCAACAACGCAAGGGACGCGGGACTTAGAAAATACACGCCTGCAAAGACAGTAACACCAACAGCGCCAGGCACGCGGGACTTAGAGAATACACAAAGACAGTAACACTTACACCAACAACACCAGGCACGCGGGAATTAGAGAATACACAACGGCAAAGACAGTAACACTTACACCAACAACACCAGGCACGCGGGACTTAGAGAATACACGCCGGCAAAGACAGTAACACTTACACCAACAACGCCAGGCACGCAGGACTTAGAAAATACACAACGGCAAAGACACTAACACTTACACCAACAGCGCCAGGCACGCGGGACTGAGAAAATACACAACGGCAAAGACAGTAACACTTACACCAACAACATCAGGCACGCGAGACTTAGAAAATACACAACGGCAAAGACAGTAACACTTACACCAACAACGCCAGGCACGCGGGACTTAGAGAATACACAAAGACAGTAACACTTACACCAACAGCGCTAGGCACGCGGGACTTAGAGAATACACAGCGGCAAAGACACTAACACTTACACCAATAACGCCAGGCACTCGGGACTTAGAAAATACACAGCGGCAAAGACAGTAACACTTACACCAACAACGCCAGGGACGCGGGACTTAGAGAATACACAACGGCAAAGACAGTAACACTTACACCAACAACGCCAGGCACGCGGGATTTAGAGAATACACAATGGCAAAGACAGTAACACTTACACCAACAACGCCAGGCACACGGGACTTCGAAAATACACAACGGCAAAGACAGTAACACTTACACCAACAACGCCAGGCACGCGGGACTTAGAAAATACACAACGGCAAAGACACTAACACTTACACCAACAACGCCAGGCACGCGGGACTTAGAGAATACACAACGGCAAAGACAGTAACACTTACACCAACAGCGCCAGGCACGCGGGACTTAGAGAATACACAACGGCAAAGACAGTAACACTTACACCAACAACGGCAGGCACGCGGGACTTAGAGAATACACAACGGCAAAGACAGTAACACTTACACCAACAACGCCAGGGACGCGGGACTTAGAAAATACACGCCTGCAAAGACAGTAACACCAACAGCGCCAGGCACGCGGGACTTAGAGAATACACAAAGACAGTAACACTTACACCAACAACACCAGGCACGCGGGAATTAGAGAATACACAACGGCAAAGACCGTAACACCTACACCAACAACGCAAGGGACGCGGGACTTAGAGAATACACAACGGCAAAGACAGTAACACTTACACCAACAACGCCAGGCACGCGGGACTTAGAAAATACACAAAGACAGTAACACTTACACCAACAACACCAGGCACGCAGGACTTAGAGAATACACAACGGCAAAGACAGTAACACTTACACCAACAACACCAGGCACGCGGGACTTAGAGAATACACGCCGGCAAAGACAGTAACACTTACACCAACAACGCCAGGCACGCAGGACTTAGAAAATACACAACGGCAAAGACACTAACACTTACACCAACAGCGCCAGGCACACGGGACTGAGAAAATACACAACGGCAAAGACAGTAACACTTACACCAACAACATCAGGCACGCGAGACTTAGAAAATACACAACGGCAAAGACAGTAACACTTACACCAACAACGCCAGGCACGCGGGACTTAGAGAATACACAAAGACAGTAACACTTACACCAACAGCGCTAGGCACGCGGGACTTAGAGAATACACAGCGGCAAAGACAGTAACACTTACACCAACAGCGCCAGGCACGCAGGACTTAGAGAATACACAGCGGCAAAGACAGTAACACTTACACCAACAACGCCAGGCACGCGGGACTTAGAAAATACACAACGCAAAGACAGTAACACTTACACCAACAACGCCAGGCACGCGGGACTTAGAGAATACACAACGGCAAAGACACTAACACTTACACCAACAGCGCCAGGCACGCGGGACTTAGAGAATACACAACGGCAAAGACACTAACACTTACACCAATAACGCCAGGCACTCGGGACTTAGAAAATACACAGCGGCAAAGACAGTAACACTTACACCAACAACGCCAGGGACGCGGGACTTAGAGAATACACAACGGCAAAGACAGTAACACTTACACCAACAACGCCAGGCACGCGGGATTTAGAGAATACACAATGGCAAAGACAGTAACACTTACACCAACAACGCCAGGCACACGGGACTTCGAAAATACACAACGGCAAAGACAGTAACACTTACACCAACAACGCCAGGCACGCGGGACTTAGAAAATACACAACGGCAAAGACACTAACACTTACACCAACAACGCCAGGCACGCGGGACTTAGAGAATACACAACGGCAAAGACAGTAACACTTACACCAACAGCGCCAGGCACGCGGGACTTAGAGAATACACAACGGCAAAGACAGTAACACTTACACCAACAACGGCAGGCACGCGGGACTTAGAGAATACACAACGGCAAAGACAGTAACACTTACACCAACAACGCCAGGGACGCGGGACTTAGAAAATACACGCCTGCAAAGACAGTAACACCAACAGCGCCAGGCACGCGGGACTTAGAGAATACACAAAGACAGTAACACTTACACCAACAACACCAGGCACGCGGGAATTAGAGAATACACAACGGCAAAGACCGTAACACCTACACCAACAACGCAAGGGACGCGGGACTTAGAGAATACACAACGCAAAGACAGTAACACTTACACCAACAACGCCAGGCACGCGGGACTTAGAAAATACACAACGGCAAAGACAGTAACACTTACACCAACAGCGCCAGGCACGCGGGACTTAGAGAATACACAACGGCAAAGACAGTAACACTTACACCAACAACGGCAGGCACGCGGGACTTAGAGAATACACAACGGCAAAGACAGTAACACTTACACCAACAGCGCCAGGCACGCGGGACTTAGAGAATACACAACGACAAAGACAGTAACACTTACACCAACAGCGCCAGGGACGCCGGACTTAGAGAATACACAACGGCAAAGACAGTAACACTTACACCAACAACGCATGGCACGCGGGACTTAGAGAATACACAACGGCAAAGACAGTAACACTTACACCAACAACGCCAGGCACGTTGGACTTAGAAAATACACAACGGCAAAGACAGTAACACTTACACCAACAACACCAGGGACGCGGGACTTAGAGAATACACAGCGGCAAAGACAGTAACACTTACACCAACAACACCAGGGACGCGGGACTTAGAGAATACACAGCGGCAAAGACAGTAACACTTACACCAACAACGCCAGGCACGCGGGACTTAGAGAATACACAACGGCAAAGACAGTAACACTTACACCAACAACGCCAGGCACGTTGGACTTAGAAAATACACAACGGCAAAGACAGTAACACTTACACCAACAGCGCCAGGGACGCGGGACTTAGAGAATACACAACGGCAAAGACAGTAACACTTACACCAACAACGCCAGGCACGCGGGACTTAGAGAATACACAACGGCAAAGACAGTAACACTTACACCAACAACGCCAGGCACGCGGGACTTAGAAAATAAAACAAGCGTCCTTCAGCGCCTAACACACAAACTTTCTGCAGACACACAGAGGAGAAACACACAGGGAAGGGACAGAAGAGACACATGTCATTCACAAGAACAAAATGTGCAGGTTAACGAAACCTGCAATGAGCGGCCCGTACAGTAGGCAGGAGGAAAGGCTCGCAATGAGCGACGAAGGCGCTCGGCGTGGGGATCGCGATGAGCGCCAAAGGTGATCAGTGCAAAGCAGAGGAGCAAAAGCCTCAAATTGTGTGGCAAACTGCAATGCCAGCCTTACAATTTTAATCCTGTGTGTGTGTATATTGATATATATATATATATATATATATATATATATATATATATATATATATATATATATATATATATTGTTTAATCCATATTTATGCCTGTTTTACCTGTATGTGACTGATTATTAGCAAAAAAACGTAATTCTCCAACTGGACCATGATTGTCTCTTCTGGTCAGCGTGACCCAACTGGACAATCATTGTGGCTTCTGGTCAGCGTGACCCAACTGGACAATCATTGTGGTTTCTGGTCAGCGTGACCCAACTGGACAATCATTGTGGCTTCTGGTCAGCGTGACCCAACTGGACAATCATTGTGGTTTCTGGTCAGCGTGACCCAACTGGACCATGGTTGTGGCTTCTGGTCAGAGTGACCCAACTGGACCATGGTTGTGGCTTCTGGTCAGTGTGACCCAACTGGACCATGGTTGTGGCTTCTGGTCAGCGTGACCCAACTGGACCAGTATTGTGGCTTCTGGTCAGCGTGACCCAACTGGACCAGTATTGTGGCTTCTGGTCAGCGTGACCCAACTGGACCATGATTGTGGCTTCTGGTCAGCGTGACCCAACTGGACCATGATTGTGGCTTCTGGTCAGCGTGACCCAACTGGACCATGATTGTGGCTTCTGGTCAGCGTGACCCAACTGGACCATGATTGTGGCTTCTGGTCAGCGTGACCCAACTGGACCATGATTGTGGCTTCTGGTCAGCGTGACCCAACTGGACCATGATTGTGGCTTCTGGTCAGCGTGACCCAACTGGACCATGATTGTGGCTTCTGGTCAGCGTGACCCAACTGGACCATGATTGTGGCTTCTGGTCAGCGTGACCCAACTGGACCATGATTGTGGCTTCTGGTCAGCGTGACCCAACTGGACCATGGTTGTGGCTTCTGGTCAGCGTGACCCAACTGGACCATGATTGTGGCTTCTGGTCAGCGTGACCCAACTGGACCATGATTGTGGCTTCTGGTCA
>CM050172.1:110650679-110690679 GCA_027410445.1 Discoglossus pictus | reverse complement strand
TATTTTGCGATCATATCACCCCCCCTTTCCTGCACTCTTTGTGTCTTTGCAGACAGTGCAGCTTTTCCCCTCATTGCACACCAGCAGTGATCACATGTTCTGTAGACCTGTTTGCAGGAATCATATGATATCCCGATGCATGCACTGTATAGATTGTGACAGGGCCCCCCCATATATGAGATGCCTATAGAGCAGATTCAGTGTAATCGTTGGTACTAGATGCATGCACATTATGATGATATGTATCCTAAATACGTGTACATAACTCTGCACCTGGTGATCATAGGGTGCTGATACCCACGGGTGCTGGCTGGTTTGCGGTATCTGTTCTGGTAAACAATTCTTAGTGCAACCATTTTGCTTTGCATTTTCCTCTGGCTTTAAATGGGTTTAATCGTCGCCTGGCAGCGGCGCATCACATGAAATGCCTTCCTAGTTATAACCGAATGTAATCACATGAGCACAACAGCCTTTCAAGTATTACATTCTGCTCCAGTTGTCGCTTACGTGTTAAATCTTAATTATCGTGCGACAGGAATCGCATTAAAGGGGCTCTGCACGCATGGATATCGCTCTGCATCATTATGTAGACCAGTCAAAATCAAGTGGAAAATGGGTTTTCTGTAATTGTTTTTACATCAACCTGTGGTCTTAGTAGGAGCCCGCTGCACCATACAACGAGGACAAGCTCCCAGGTCCTGGAGGGGCCATAAATTACAAGCTTTCTAAACCATCCTATATTGTCTTCACTGCAATAATACAGGTCACATTTTCTGCTTTGGAGTTGGGCTAAGGAACCCAATGCTGCGGCAAACAGGGTGTATTGCCATCTGAGATCCTTGCACAGCGTGTAAAGTCTAGGAAGCTTTGCTCTATATTGTTTAGCTGTTCCTTCTCCAGTGTAGAAGATATGACCTGTCCATCTTGGTTGACCCTACATGGTATAGCTCACAGCTTCATTGAGGTACACAAGCTCCTTCACCACAACAAGGTGGTGATCCAGAAGAGGGTGACTAGATTATATAAAAAATAAATGCACCTTTCCCAGTTTGTTTCCGTGCTTTGTCTGAGGGTGTAGAGTATTATTGATACCTTATCGCGCCCCTATAAAGTATATAGTCTCCAGGGGCCAGGCGCTGCCACAGATGATGCTCCTTTGTTGGGACACATTACATTAGATGCACCCGGATATCACATGAGGGATTTCCTCAAGCTCAGGGTCTCTTGGACGCGCCGCTCTCACATCTGGTTTGGACGTCTTACGAGTCTGGAGAATAATACGGTCAGGACCCAAAAGGAAGATGCCGGATGATGTGACCCCACACAATGCAGGCACAATATGGGGGTAATGCTCCTGCCTCTGAGAGTACTTAAATAAACTATACCGGGCAAGAAGTCCCATTCGGTGAAGATACGTTCAGCAGATACATTGCATATCGGTGAAAGTCGTCCTATGGGGTATCGGTCAGGGGTTGAAAAGAAAAAATATACACATAATAGGGACATGGACGGGTCCAGCTTGTAGGGACATGGACGGGTCCAGCTTGTAGGGACATGGACGGGTCCAGCTTGTAGGGACATGGACGGGTCCAGCTTGTAGGGACATGGACGGGTCCAGCTTGTAGGGACATGGACGGGTCCAGCTTGTAGGGACATGGACGGGTCCAGCTTGTAGGGACATGGACGGGTCCAGCTTGGGTGTTGCTCGGTATATAATATCTGTTTACTGACATGTACTTTATTTTTATTAAGTGATTATAAGCTCTGTATTTCCTGCCTAAAGTCAAACAAATAGTGCCTGTATGGGTCTGCCCTCTGCAGCTCACGAAGACAGATGCTGTAGGATTGGATGTGTAGCGTCCTAGCCTATCAGGGACCGCATCTCCGCAGCATGATGCAGAATGTTGCTGAGATGGTCACTGGTTGGTTAGTAAAGGATCAAGTTTTCGTCATGATATTTAGTCCCCGGGCGCTTATAAATGTGATGGGTTCACAGCATTAATTATATTAAAGTGACCACAGCAGAGCATTAGTAGGACAAATATAATTGCAGTTGAATGATACTAAATGCTTACTGGAAGTGTTAGATAATAAAGCTTGAAAGTGAGTATTTTAAGCAAAAAACTGTCTATAAAGGATCTCCCTCTGTCTATCTGGAGCCCAGTCACATAAACTATAGTGACAAACTTATATGGACCCTGTCACCCCAACAGGAAGTTGATTTAATCTTAAAGAACATTAACCACTGTCTATACATTGTACTGGCAGTTTTTCTCTAGAGTAAATCATTTCTGAAATATTTAGGATTGATTTTGCAGCTCCTGTATGTTAATGTGAGGCAAAGAGTGCTGATAAGGGTGGGAGTGGTGTCTAACTGCCAGATAACATTGTGGGTCTTTATTTTGGCCACTACAGTGACAGACAAGCAAACTTTAATCCTATTTAGCAATCAAAGCAGCTCATTAATATGCATATTTGTTTGTTTACATAAATACTGCAACGTGGATTTTCCCAGGATTGGAGAACACAACATATGGTTTTACATGCTCTAAGAATAACCTAAAAAAAATATGCAATTTTTGAGTGACAGGGTCTTTTTAATTGCTAAAAATCTTATCATTATTCTAATCTATACCAGCTGGTCTGGCTTCTGTGTAATATATAACATGCTATTTTATAGAAAATTTGCAACATCCCCATCCCTTTAAGACTAGGATATGACCACATAGAAATATAGATTTGATGGCAAAAATCAAAAAAGGCCCCTTTAGCCAACACAACTTATCTATCTCAAAGGTTGTCCTACGTGTGCCTCAGGAAGGTCTCTGCTGGAAGATTTATACACAATCTGTACATATGAACACCATGACCTCTTTCCTTCTAAGTTTTTTATTTTTTGGATAATGCACTATTTTAATTGCCATTAGTATCAACATTCTCTACCTTGCCGTGGCAAAGGAGGTTCTGCACCTCAATTAAGCTTTGACTTATACCAGTTAGGGTCACTCAAGATGGGCAGGTCATAGCAGATTGGTCAGAAAAACAGCGGTCCACTGGAGATGGGACTGGCAACACACTGCAGTATCTTTGGTTGTATTTATCCATAAGGTTTTCTTGGCTGAGACCTAAAGATGAGCCTGATGTGCTGTGGTCCATAGGGTCACTGAGAGTCTAACAGGACTGAACAACAAGTACCAACATTAGTACCAACCTTTATCTGTGGAGAGACGCAGGGGAGGTAGAGGAGGGGGGTGGAAAGACGAGGAGGGGGGTGGCGAGACGTAGAGGAGGGGGGTGGCGAGACGTAGGGGAGGGGGGTGGCGAGACGTAGGGGAGGGGGGTGGCGAGACGTAGGGGAGGGGGGTGGCGAGACGTAGGGGAGGGGGGTGGCGAGACGTAGGGGAGGGGGGTGGCGAGACGTAGGGGAGGGGGGTGGCGAGACGCAGGGGAGGGGGGTGGCGAGACGCAGGGGAGGGGGGTGGCGAGGCGCAGGGGAGGGGGGGTGGCGAGGCGCAGGGGAGGGGGGTGGTGGCGAGGCGCAGGGGAGGGGGGTGGCGAGGCGCAGGGGAGGGGGGTGGCGAGGCGCAGGGGAGGGGGGTGGCGAGGCGCAGGGGAGGGGGGTGGCGAGGCGCAGGGGGAGGGGGGTGGCGAGGCGCAGGGGAGGTAGAGGAGGGGGGGTGGCGAGGCGCAGGGGAGGGGGGTGGCGAGGCGCAGGGGAGGTAGAGGAGGGGGGGTGGCGAGGCGCAGGGGAGGTAGAGGAGGGGGGTGGCGAGGCGCAGGGGAGGTAGAGGAGGGGGTGTCGAGACGCAGGGGAAGTAGAGGAGGGGGTGGCGAGACGCAGGGGAGGTAGAGGAGGGGGTGGCGAGGCGCAGGGGAGGTAGAGGAGGGGGGTGGCGAGACGTAGAGGAGGGGGGTGGCGAGACGCAGGGGAGGTAGAGGAGGGGTGGTGGCGAGACGCAGGGGAGGTAGAGGAGGGGGGTGGCGAGACGCAGGGGAGGTAGAGGAGGGGGGTGGCGAGACGCAGGGGAGGTAGAGGAGGGGGTGGCGAGGCGCAGGGGAGGTAGAGGAGGGGGTGGCGAGGCGCAGGGAAGGTAGAGGAGGGGGTGGCGAGGCGCAGGGAAGGTAGAGGAGGGGGTGGCGAGGCGCAGGGAAGGTAGAGGAGGGGGTGGCGAGGCGCAGGGGAGGTAGAGGAGGGGGGTGGCGAGAAGCAGGGGAGGTAGAGGAGGGGGGTGGCGAGAAGCAGGGGAGGTAGAGGAGGGGGGTGGCGAGAAGCAGGGGAGGTAGAGGAGGGGGGGTTAAGAGACGCGGGAGAGGGGGGGTTATGAGACGCGGGAGAAGGAGGGGTCTCCCAGATATAATGTTCTGTATAACAGACTCCTCTATGTGGCTCGCCTGTACATAATGTTCTGTATAAGACTCCTTTATGTACGGGCGAGCCACATGAAGGAGTCTATTATACAGAACATTATATCTAGACCTCTCCCTCCCCGTGTCTCTCCCTCTCCGTGTCTCTCCCTCTCCCTACCATTTTTCTCCCCCCCCCTCCCCCCTGCTATTTTTAACATAGTTACAGACAAACTCACAATTGCCACAACTATTATGGGATATTTCTAGCTATATATATATATATATATATATATATATATATATATATATATATATATATAATGAGTTTTGCAGTATATTATGATACCTTTTGTATTGGGCAAACGTCTTATTTATAGTGACGAGCTTTCGAGAGGTTCAACCTCTCTTTGTCAAGTCTGAATACTAACATGAGATGGAACCCTCAGTTTGATGCAGATAGAGTGGAGACCGCATCTGACATCAGGTAAATACTTATAGGGAAAACGCAACGTAGTATAGGAAACACATACACACATACACCAATATATACATGAAAAACAGAGCACTGTAGTCCACAGTGATATGTTTCCTGTTGGACAAACAACTCACTAAGAGTGCCAGCCTGTTATGGTATAATAGGATAAAATCACATCAAATTCTGATAATGTGTTAGAAAACCCAAGTCCATATTAAGTCCTGTATTTTTAGTGTTGAAGAATGTGATCATCTTTATTTCAAATGCAATTCTCTCTTGGATTTTGTTTACATTTTTCTCTGAGTATTTTGATTTTTAAGTTTTTGGATGGAGTGATCATTCCCACTGTGGTACAATAACTGTCTTCATTATGCTTTCTTATTGAATGCCTGCGTACATTCATCCTTAAATGCATTTTTTGGCTGGTTTCTCCATATGTAACAGCCTGTGTCACATAAATTACATTGTATTATATAAACCACATTGGACAATGTACATGAATTCAACCCTTTTTTGTGTTATAGGTCTTGTTGTTATGTGTGGCTGTATCATCATTACAAATGTGTTGACGTAATTTGCTGACACTTTTGTTACAAGGTTTAGTTCCATTTTTGGTATTCAGTTGTTCCTTGGCCAATCTTCTCTCCTGACAAGTTTTTGTTTCAGGTTTGGTTCTTTAAATGCAAGGATGGGAGGTTTAGGGAAAACATCTTAATTTAGTATCTTCGATTACTAATGGTTGTAAATCTTTGATCATTTTCTATCTTTTCTCTGGATAGTATGTGGTCACTAGAGGTATACGTGAAGTAGTTTCTTTTGTTTTGTACTCTAATAGGTGTTCTTGGGGTATTTTGATGGCCGTGGTTATTTTCTGGGTTATAATGCGGGGTTTGTAACACTTGTTTCAGACAGTGTTTATCACGGTCTCCAGTGTTTGAACAAATCCGATGGTATCTAATAGCTTGACTATGGATGATGGCTTGTTTGGTGTGGGAGGGATGGAAACTGGAGCTGTGTAGGTTATTACATCTGTCGGTGGGTTTCCTATATACAGATGAGTGGAGCGTGCCATTGGTGATGGATATCGTAGTGTCTAGAAAGTTCACCATTTCAAGTTTTATAGATGAATGGAAGGTGTTGAATGAACTATGAAAGTCTCTGAGTTTGTTTTCTCCTTCTGTCCATATGATGAACAGATCATCTATGTTACGGTAGTATTTGTATGGTTTGTAAATGGATACAGATAAGAATGTTTCTTCTAGGTTGGCCATAAATAATTTGCATATTGTGGAGCCATTTTTGTACCCATGGCAGTCCCCATCATCTGTAGGTTGGTATCTTTGTTAAAAGTAAAATAGTGGTGGGTAAGGATATATCCGATTTAGTTTAGCAGCAGCATCCAGGTCATATTTATGTTTTTCGTGTGTGTTGAAAGAAACGTAAAGCCTCAGCGCCATCTTTGTGTGGACGTTGCTGTAAAGAGACTCTACATCCATGGAAACCTGTAGTGTGTTAGCAGGTAGGTCAGTGGTGTCTTGTATATGGCTACTGGTGTTACTAACGGTAATATGACGCCATCTTGTCCCTCTCAGTTTTGCTTTTGTAACATTGTAGCCCAATGCAGAGCAGCGACATGGAAAAGATTTTTTTGTCTTTCTTGCCTTATTTTATGTTATTTAATATTAGTGATTTTTTTTTCTTCAAAATACATTGTTTGATAATAATAGGATAAAAGTAAAATTTACACCACAGCTTCAGAAGCAGACCCCTTGCATCATTCAATGCTACCACAAGTCTCAAGAAATGTAAAACGCGCACACAACTTCCACCAAAGTGTCATGGATTCCTCTGGCAGAGGCATCACCTTCTAGTTTTCTAATCTGTGCATTTTTTTTCCTGATTAATTATTCTCCTATCATTAGTTTTCAAACATATTTTTTTTCCATGGTGCAGTGATCCTTTAATAGTTTTTTCATGAAAGAAGTGAAAATGTTTAAAATGCTTGAAAATTATATTTTTCGTCCCTGAAATAAGTTTTCACAAAAACGGTCAGTTTGCAGATGCTGGTCAGGTGGTGAAATGAATATAAACACAAATATATATATATATATATATATATATATATATATATATATATATATAAACACACAGTCTAATGGATAGCTTATGATCATTTCTGCCTCGTCATTGATGGTAATTACCTGAATGCTGTGCGGTCTCTTCCTGCGCTCATGACTGGGCATCACTTAGTGAATATGGCCCTCAGCCTGTAACCTTATGGAGCTGTGTCAGGACTCTCTAATGCTTCCTCTGCTATAACTAATGTACCAAGCTTCCTTTGCTGTGTCCTCTGGGACACAGACAGGTCTCTGTGCTGACTCCTCCCTGGGTGGGGGGGGGGGGTCCCTCCAGCCACACGCACTGTGTAGAATTTCATGGCGGCCCTGAATTGCATCTTGATTGACAGTGATGAATATTTGCAAATTCCATCAAACGGGTTAAAGGTCTGTGGGGACTGGATGTTTTAAATATTTTCTAGTTTTAAAGGGGCCCTGTCAGGGGGGGGGGGGGGGGGGGGCGTAAGGCGGAAATCACTTCTGTGCTTTGTGTTTTATGGTATAAATCCCAGGGGCATCAGATGGCATCAGCAAAGGCAGAAGATTTATTTAATTTACAATTATGTGACAAGGCTTTGTGTCAACTTTGCTTCAGGTGAGGGGAGGAGCTAACTCTTTGCTCTGTGGTTGTTTTTGTGTAACGTACCTCCGAAATGTTCTGTCAACAAATTGTACTAAAAGTTTTTCTGTATAGTAAATTATTTCTGAAATATCTAGAATTTTATTTTGTGGCTAATGTGTGACTCTGAGTACTTGATAACTGTGGGAGAGGGGTATAACTGCCAGGTAACATTGGGGGTCTTTATTTTGACCATTACAGATACGGACAAGCAAACTGTAATCCTCAATAGCACATCAAAGCAGCTTATATGTATGATCTTCTCATTTCATATACTTGCAACAACATGGAATTTCCAAGGATTGATCCACTTTAGAAGAAAATGGATAACATAACACACAGATATGTTTTCATACTATTTAAGAATCAACTAAAAAAAACAAAAACTTAAGTTATATTCATTCTGTTGTGGCGTAGGTTCCTTTCTAGCACGTATCTCTCTTTTGCTGCGATAATCTGTTTTTATCACTTGTGAAAGTGCTGACCTCTGACCCGCTGAGGTCAGATGTTTATACTGAATCCAATTACTTGTGCAAAAATAACATCAGACTTCTGGGCTGTGAGCGTGCACTGGGAGAGTGTTAACCCCCATGTGAGCGTGCACTGGGAGAGTATTAACCCCCATGTGAGCGTGCACGTGCACTGGGAGAGTATTAACCCCCATGTGAGCGTGCGCATGCACTGGGAGAGTGTTACGCCCCATGTGAGCGTGCGCATGCACTGGGAGAGTGTTACGCCCCATGTGAGCGTGCGCGTGCACTGGGAGAGTGTTACGCCCCATGTGAGCGTGCGCGTGCACTGGGAGAGTGTTACGCCCCATGGGAGCGTGCGCGTGCACTGGGAGAGTGTTACGCCCCATGTGAGCGTGCGCGTGCACTGGGAGAGCGTTAACCGCATGTGAGTGCGTGCGCAGGGAGAGCGTTAGAACAATCTAGAAACAAAGTCCTCACATGGGGCTGAGTTGGTCATTGTTCTTTCTGGAACAATCTTATATTTAAATGTGCTCGAACAACCGGTTAACGCAGACTTGTTTGTTACATATCTGATTAATTATTTCTGGTCCCCCTGTCAGTGAAGAGGTTTAGTTTGAGGTTGAAGTTTCCTGGATTCGGATGCATCTGATAGAGGAGTGTAGAAAACATTTTTGCATGAAAAAATCCCAAAATAAAAAGTAAATAAACTTATCCTAAAGTCTGCAAAATGTCTTCAGTTTTCAGGCAGTTGATTTTGAGGAGGAACGAAGTCCAAGGTGAATTGGTTGCAGTCAATCAGAGGCAGGGTCTCTACCAGAGAAGGGAGCAAGAGCAAATCCAGGGAATTATAGACCAGTGAGCCTCACTTCTGTAGTGGGGAAGCTTTTAGAAGGGTTAATAAGGGATAATATACAAGAATATGTCTATTCAAACAAGATTATAAGTAGGAGCCAATATGGATTCATGAGGGATAGGTAATGTCAAACAAATCTAATTAGTTTCTATGAGAAGGTTAGTAGGAACCTGGATCAAGGCAACTCAGTGGATGTAGTCTTTTTGGATTTTGCAAAGGCTTTTGATACAGTGCCACATGGGAGACTATTGTGCAAACTAAAGGATACAGGAATTGCAGTAAATATATGCACATAAATTGAGAGCTAAGACAGGAAGCAAAGGGTTGTGGTAAATGGAACCTACTCAGATTGGACTAATGTGGTAAGTGGGGTTCCTCTGTGTTCAGTATTAGGTCCTCTCTTTTTTTAACATATTTATTAATGACTTAGAGGTGGGATTGGAGTGTGGGGTCTCCATTTTCGCTGATGACACAAAGTTGTGCAAGGTAATTAAATCAGATTATGATGTGCTTTCCCTCCAAAGGGATTTACATAAAATTGAGGATTGGGCATCTAAATGGCAGATGAAATTTAATATGAATAAATGTAAAGTTATGCATCTGGGAAGGAAAAATAGCCATGCAATTTATAATCTTAATGGAGCAAATCTAGGGGTATCAGATATTGAAAGGGATTTGGGAGCTTGTGGACAACCACCTAGGTAACAGCTCTCAAAGCCAAGCAGCAGCTGCAAAGGCAAATAAAATATTAGCATGTATTAAGAAGGGTATAGAAGCAAAGGGAGCAAATATAATTCTGCCATTATACAAATCCCTAGTACGCCCTCATTTTGGAATATGGGTGACAAATGTGGGCACCCCTTCAATAAAAAGGACATTTTAGAGCTTGAAAAAGTACAGAGAATGCCAACAAAACTAATAAGGGGAATGGAGAGGCTAAGTTATGAAGAAAGACTAACCAAATTAAGCTAATTTTCTTTAGAAAAAAGGCATCTAAGAGGGGATATGATTACCTTATATACCGTATATACTCTAGTATAAGCCGAGTTTTTCAGCCCTTTTTTTAAGTCTAAAAATGGCCCCCTCGGCGTATACTCGAGATTCTCCCCCCTCCCCCGTGTTTATGCTAATGACGCGGCGCGCATGTGACTTCACATGCACGCCGGGATCAAGACGGAAGTAGCAGAGGCCGGAAAAGAAGCAGGCAAGTGAGGGGAAAGGTAGATGGGGATATATTTAGGGGGGGTTAGAATGAGGGTGGTGTTGATGAGGAGGAGGATGGTGTTGATGAGGAGGAGGATGGTGTTGATGAGGAGGAGGATGGGAGGTTGATGAGGAGGAGGATGGTGTTGATGAGGAGGAGGATGGGAGGTTGATGAGGAGGAGGATGGGAGGTTGATGAGGAGGAGGATGGGAGGTTGATGAGGAGGAGGATGGGAGGTTGATGAGGAGGAGGATGGGAGGTTGATGAGGAGGAGGATGGGAGGTTGATGAGGAGGAGGATGGGAGGTTGATGAGGAGGAGGATGGGAGGTTGATGAGGAGGAGGATGGGAGGTTGATGAGGAGGAGGATGGGAGGTTGATGAGGAGGAGGATGGGGAGGTTGAGGATGGGGGGTTGAGGGGGGAGGGATGGGGAGGGGGGGTTGAGGATGAGGAGGGGAGGTTGAGGTGGGAGGTTAAGAATGAGGAGGGTGATAACGGAGGAGGAAAGAGACACAGGGAAGGGAGAGGGGGGAAGAGACACGGGAGAGAGAGGGGGGGACACAGGGGGCAGCACATTTCCCACCCTCGGCTTATACTCGAGTCACTCATTTTACCCAGTATTTTGTGGTAAAATAGGTGCCTCGGCTTATACTCGGGACGGCTTATAATCGAGTATATACGGTAAATACATCCAGGGTCAGTATAAAGATTTGTCAAGGGAGCTTTTATTTTTTTTCTATTTGTTTCCTCTGGATCAATTAACAATTAATCAGCATATTCCAGATCAGATAAGATCTAAAAAGATTGAACTTGGACAAAGTATTTTTTCATCCCCGGGGGTGGAGCTCACACAAGACATTCCAAATGTTCTTTGAATGACAAATATACAGAATTCCTCAATAAACAGATTTGATATTAAACACGGCCAATCGGACACACACAGGAGATGCACATGGCCAATCAGACACACACAGGAGATGCACATGGCCAATCAGACACACACAGGAGATGCACAGACTGATGGTGACTTTAAGTATTTTACTTCACTTCCGATGCCAAAGGTTTACTTACCAAATACCTAATTTAAGATCAACGAGTGGTCACTTGAAAGTTATCTAATCTTGGGATGTGATTATTATTCTTATCAATGGAAAAGTCCATGACTTTTATATCCCGCGCAGAGCATTATTTGTAAATCGTTGGCCTGTTCGGGTTTGGAGACTAAATTACAAACTGTTTAAAATAGAACTGCAAAGAAAATCATTTTATTAATTGGTGGTAATTAACATTTCCTTATTTTGTCTTTGTGCAGTTGGCAGCTTCTTCTGAATTAAACATAAAAGGCAGTTTTTGAGAAATTTTACAACTGAAGACCAAGCCCAACGATGTCGATCATGGACCATAATCCCACCACTGGTGTGGTGACCGTAATTGTAATTTTAATTGCCATAGCCGCCCTTGGTGCCCTTATTCTCGGTTGTTGGTGTTACCTGCGCCTGCAGAAAATCAGCCAATCGGAGGATGAAGAAAGCATTGTGGGGGAAGGAGAAACCAAAGAACCATTTCTATTGGTTCAATATTCTGCCAAAGGACCTCGGGTTGAGAAAAAAACCAAGCTGACGCCCAACGGCACAGAGACCCACAGCTAACTGGTGTCTCAATGGTCTCCGAGAGGAATCCAACAAGCAGAACTAATACTGTGAATAACATAGACCCGGACGACGGTTGGAAGGCGGTTCCACTTGGTGGGACTGCGCGCATGGAGGACCTTTCCTGAAATCCCTTCTCATAGCATTTGTTACTTGAATGTTTTGGCTCCTCCTTACTCAACAAATCCTTCCCCACAATGTGACCGACCAGTCAAGTGAACTTGTAAATAGTTTTCATTTTTTTACTAATTGAATTTGGTTTCTGAAGAGTAAATCAACATCATCAGTTGGTTGTCGCCAAGGAAACCAGATGTCTTGACCGCACATGGGCACTTATTCTTATTTAATAGCGTGTTTTAAACACTAAGGTTAGACTTCCTGATGTGTTGGCCGATTGTTAGCTTTAAGATTTTACCTGCAGTGAAGCTGCTGTGAGAAGAGTATTGGCGTGGGAACCATTGATAGGGGACATGTCTTTATTCTAAAGAACACCAGGAGGTTCCCACTTTTACGCAGCAGTGGAGCAGTGTTCTAGATTTATTTTTTCTAAACATGAAATGGCATTTTAGATTTTCACTACAATATGTTTGTACAAATGTATCACCCTAAGTTATAGTAGTTGTGGTTTTATATTAATCCTTTTAAAGTTCTTGTGAATTTCCTTATTAATTGTAAACAATCCATTGTCTTTAATCTGTAATATTATTGTTTTTGGAACATAAAATGTTTGGTGTCTGAAGGCGGCCGCCTCCTAAATCCGCTGCTTCGGTTTTACCCGAGTGATGATCTAGTCTAAAAGTTGGAGTGAATTTGGGTATATTTTATTATATCCACTGACCTACTGGATAGACTTATACCATTACCGTATAACCGTGGTGTTTTGTGTGTGGGAGACCGATACGCGTTTCACCTTCTTGTGTTAATGGACGGCTGCCCGTTCAAAATGACAATTTAATTTAAAATTCAAGTAGCTTTGAATTGTCAGGTCTTAGAACTTGGAATATTCAAAGGGTTAATGATGAATTTCGATGTATTGTGTGTATTCTATGGTGAAACGCGCATTTCTAGTTCAGATACAAATACAATACATTTGTAAGATTTGAACAGCTGTTCTCCATAAATCCTGACTTTAGACAAAAAATGGAGGTTCAGTTAAATCCAAAATGTTTTACTTTTGTGTCAGAATTTGCCAGATGTAAAACAATAATAAATAAGGTTACAAATGTAACTAATCCCTGAGTTACACTAATTGTACTTGTGAAAAAGTATATTGAGCCAGGGAGGGGTTTATCTATACAGTTGGGTAGGGTTCATAGAAGGGAGGGAATGAAGGGTTAACTTTCAAATCAACAATATTGATATTTAGTAACTCTTTATTTTCTGGAGTATATTTGCCAAAATAATATTTTTTTTTAAATGGCCTGAGCCGAGAGAGAGTCTGCTGAAGGCATTGATCAAACTAGTAAGGTTAGTGGTTGGTCACATAACTGTACGCTTTAAACACCCATTTTGGTAACATGTCCAGCTGTTTAGATGACTTGTCAGGCTGTAACGAGCTGGATTTTCTCCACAATACAACTTCAGCAGACAAGTGTCCTGTTTTTGAGCTTAAAAAATAAATAAAAAGTTTAATATTTATAAATTGCACAGACTCTGCCAACAACTATTTACCATGAAACTGACAATTCCTCACATTCCAGGAGAGTTTAGAAGACCTGTTGGGTCGTTCTTGTGTTGTTATCTCTGTATTTACACACCGGGGTTCTGGGTACTGCAGATGACGTGTGCATATACACTCAATATAATCATACTTATTAAAATAAATGTGAGTGGAAGTGTTAGATAATATGGCTTAAAAATACATATAAAGATCCTCGTGTCCTCGCTTAATTATCTAACACTTTTACTCATCATTCCTAATAACCAATTGCATTTAAATGTATTTGTGTACTTTTTATTTGTGCAGTAACTGCAACCCCTGCTGTGTTAAAGTGGCTAATCCAATCACAGTAAGTTGTATACGGTGCATTTTCTCTTTGCATGTCAGTCAGTACCGGCCTGTTCTAGTATACGGGCCCTGCATGTATAGTACAGCCTTAAAGGGACATGAAGCGTTTCTGGATGTTCCCGGTGTATCCCATACAGGGACTATTTGTGTAATTTTAGGCATTAAAAACAGAGCCGATAGGAACTTTGTATAAAATAAAGTATATCACAGTAAATACCCAGGCGCTGCACACATCCCTTTAAGTGCTTAGCGGCGCTTTGAGTTTGCCGACCTACATTCTGATATTTGCAGTCGTTGCCGCTGCATTTATTGAAGTATTTTAACCCTTTGTCAGACAACCTCAACCTATAATATTTAGTTTTGCCGTTTGTTGCACGTTCAGAGGAAAAATACTGAGCTCCACGAAGTTGTTCTGGAATCTGATGTCCGAGATAAAGCCGCCAAACGTGAAAACGCGTGACGGAGGAACGCGGCTACCGGAGATTAATGTATCGGAGCGATTTCCCAGCCTGCACTTCTTTATTGGGAATGTAAGCATGTTACAAATTGTCTTTTTAACCCTTGAGTTTGTTGAGATGCACAAAGTGAGATACACAGCGGCTTATAATGAGTTTTGTTTTTATTTGGGACGTGATTTATATATATCCACTGTATTGTGATTTATATATATATCCACTGTATTGTGATTTATATATATATATATCCACTGTATTGTGATTTATATATATATATCCACTGTATTGTGATTTATATATATATCCACTGTATTGTGATTTATATATATCCACTGTATTGTGATTTATATATATCCACTGTATTGTGATTTATATATATATCCACTGTATTGTGATTTATATATATATATATCCACTGTATTGTGATTTATATATATCCACTGTATTGTGATTTATATATATATATATATATATATATATATATTCACTGTATTGTGATTTATATATATATATATATATATATCCACTGTATTGTGATTTATATATATATATATATATATATATCCACTGTATTGTGATTTATATATATATATATATATATATCCACTGTATTGTGATTTATATATATCCACTGTATTGTGATTTATATATATCCACTGTATTGTGATTTATATATATCCACTGTATTGTGATTTATATATATCCACTGTATTGTGATTTATATATCCACTGTATTGTGATTTATATATATATATATATATATATATATATATATATATATATATATATATCCACTGTATTGTGATTTATATATATATTCACTGTATTGTGATTTATATATATATTCACTGTATTGTGATTTATATATATTCACTGTATTGTGATTTATATATATCCACTGTATTGTGATTTATATATATCCACTGTATTGTGATTTATATATATATTCACTGTATTGTGATTTATATATATATTCACTGTATTGTGATTTATATATATTCACTGTATTGTGATTTATATATATATATCCACTGTATTGTGATTTATATATATATATCCACTGTATTGTGATTTATATATATATATCCACTGTATTGTGATTTATATATATCCACTGGATTGTGATTTATATATATATATCCACTGTATTGTGATTTATATATATATATCCACTGTATTGTGATTTATATATATCCACTGTATTGTGATTTATATATATATGCACTGTATTGTGATTTATATATATATGCACTGTATTGTGATTTATATATATATATCCACTGTATTGTGATTTATATATATATATCCACTGTATTGTGATTTATATATATATATCCACTGTATTGTGATTTATATATATATATCCACTGTATTGTGATTTATATATATATATATCCACTGTATTGCCCTAAGGAGGAGCTGACCGTTTATACAATAGACTAATTAAATATTAAAGTAGCTTTCAAGGATTAGTCTCCGCCTCCAGTAGAACTGTTGGTCTCCACCCTAAAATGGTAAAGGGAGAAGTAGTAAACGGCGTCTCACCCTGTTGTTAAAGCCGAACAATTCGAGGCCTTACCGTGTTGTGATTGGAAGCCACTTTAACACAGCATGTCTCCATCCAGAGCAGTGTGCTTGGAAAACTAGACAAAGCAGCCTCTGCCCTTTGACCTTATAGTTGGTGGACAGTCTGATCTTTCAAAGAAAGTTTAATATTGGATATTACTCTTAAAATCCTTGAAAATGAAGTTTATTAATGATCATCTATTTACACCATCTTGTGCATGTTGTGTCTAATTTGAACACCTTAAAAGGAAATGTATTACATCTGCAAGATGTGACGTTAGCTGAATTGTGAGAGCTGCAGCTACCAAGGCCAGTCCCAACACGTGCCATATTAATACTTGTGTGTAAACAAGCCAATAAACGTTGTATTAAATTAAGACTTTGATTTTGTCTAACATTTATTTTTCCTCTTATCTTCCGGATGTCAGTTTGTACCTGATGTCTAAGGCGTCTTCACGATATTTTACTTTTATATAGTTATTTTTTATAAGGTGACAGTGATTTTATTCTTTTCAGTGTAATTGAAATCAAATTTACAGTTCATTTACTTGCAAGAAGGCCCTGCTCTCTGGGGGTTGCATTTGTCACCGAAGTCCTTATCCACAGGGGAGGGGCTTCACACTTCTGGTGTCTCATACTGCTCAGACGCACAGCCTGCCTCTGTGGACGTGGCCTTATATCACAACTCTGAACCATGGTGCCCTATATGAAGAGAACAGGAAGCAGTGAAGAAGCTCCAGAATGTGAGTGTGTTACACAGGGGGCTTCTTCTAAGTGAAGGGTAAATGCTATAAGACTGTTGTATTAAGGGGCTAAAATACAGTGGATATAAAAAGTCTACACACCCCTGTTAAAATGTCAGGTTTCTGTGCTGTAAAAAAATGAGACAAAGATAAATAATTTCAGAACTTTTTCCACCTTTTAAGGTGACCTATAAACTGTACAACTCAATTGAAAAACAAACTGACATTTTAGGTAGAGGGAAGAAAAAATATAAAAATAAAATATGGTTGCATAAGTCTGCACACCCTTAAACTAATACTTTGTTGAAGCCCCTTGTGATTTTATTACAGCACTCAGTCTTTTTGGGTATGAGTCTATCAGCATGGCACATTTTGACTTGGCAAGATTTGCCCACTGCAAAAACTCTCCAAATCTGTCAGATTGCGAGGGCATCTCCTGGGCACAGCCCTCTTCAGATCACAATCTGATTCAGGTCTGGGCTCTGGCTGGGCCGTTCCAAAACTTTATTCTTCTTCTGGTGAAGCCATTCCTTTGGTGATTTGGATGTATGCTTTGGGTTGTTGTCATGCTGAAAGATGAAGTTCCTCTTCATGTTCAGCTTTCTAGCAGAAGCCTGAAGGTTTTGTGCCAATATTGACTGGTATTTGGAACTGTTCATAATTCCCTCTATCTTAACTAAGGCCCCAGTTCCAGCTGAAGAAAAACAGCCCCAAAGCATGATGCTGCCCCCACCATGCTTCACTGTGGGTATGGTGTTCTTTTGTGATGTGCAGTGTTGTCTTTGGGCCAAACATATCTTTTGGAATTATGGCCAAAAAGTCCAACCTTGGTTTCATCAGACCAGAACACCTTTTCCCACATGCTTTTGGGAGACTTCAAATGTGTTTTTGAAAAATGTAGCCTGGCTTGGATGTTTTTCTTTGTAAGAAAAGGCTTTCGTCTTGCCACTCTACTCCATGGCCCAGACATATGAAGAATACGGGAGATTTTTGTCACATGTACCACACAGCCAGTACTTGCCAGATATTCCTGCAGCTCCTTTAATGTTGCTGTAGGCCTCTTGGTAGCCTCCCAGACCAGATTTCTTCTCGTCTTTACCAAGAACTGGAGCTCCCTCCAAAATTGATGAAATGTCACTGTGCCATATTTTCTCCACTTGATGATGACTGTCTTCACTGTATTCCATGGTATATCTAATGCCTTGGAAATTCTTTTGTACCCTTCTCCAGACTGATACCTTTTAACAATGAGATCCCTCTGATGCTTTGGAAGCTCTCTGTGG
Organism: Discoglossus pictus; assembly: GCA_027410445.1. NCBI lineage: Eukaryota > Metazoa > Chordata > Amphibia > Anura > Alytidae > Discoglossus > Discoglossus pictus. Next base: position 110,672,886 of record CM050172.1, on the reverse strand, counting down.
ACCATGGCCTTTGCTGTGGGATGCAACTAAGAAAAATTCAAGAAAGACCAACTAGAGCAGCTGAACTTTATTTGGGGTTAATCAGAGGCACTTTAAATGCTGACTCCTATTTAACACGATTTAGAATGTGATTGCTTAATTCTGAACACAGCTACAACCTCAGTTATAAGAGGGTGTGCAGACTTATGCAACCACATTATTTTCCTTTTTATTTTTCTTCCCTCTACCTAAAAGATTTCAGTTTGTTTTTCAATTGAGTTATACAGTTTATAGGTCACATTAAAGGTGGAAAAAGTTCTGAAATTATTTATCTTTGTCTCATTTTTTTTACAGCACAGAAACCTGACATTTTAACAGGGGTGTGTAGACTTTTTATATCCACTGTTAATATAAAAAATGATCTAAAATGAAAAGTTCCTTTTAAAAGTCCACTGTAGCTTAAGAAAAGTGAAGTTTAACATCTGATCTTATTGGCTCTGCACATAGTACAAAGCAGGAAAGATGTGCACGGTGTGTGTGGAAGGGAGAGGGTGTCAAATACTAAAGGACTCTGAGCTAAAAGGAAATGTTGAAAAGAGACTCCACGATGACTTCTCCACGCCCCAATCTGCTAAAATGTAATGTTTTATGCTCCACTGAATGTCGTGAAGTTTAGTTAAAAAAAAAAAGGAGGGGATAAAAGATCTGCACATTAATGGGCCAGAACCAGGGTCCGAGGCTGCAGTCCGAGGGGAAGGGGCATCCGTAACGAGTGAGATCAGCAAAAGAGGTTATGACAGTCTGGTTTACTCTGTACTTGAAGGGTTAAAAAAAAAACCTTCCAGGAAGGAGGTTGGAGGGCAAGAAGACATCAGAGGAGGAAACGTGTAGAGGTGTGTAATATCACCCTGGTCTGCTCAGCGCCCCCCATCCCCACAATGCAACCCCCTATGGGGGAGGGGATTAGCACGACGTGCTCAGAATAATATCTTATTTTACACAAATCTTATTAGACTGGATTAGACAGGAAGGAAATTTGACAACTAAATAAAAGGATTTTTGTACATGATCTCGTTCCTGCAGCCGCTCGGAGCTCAGAACTCCGACCAATCAAAGTGCAGTTACTAGGTATCTGCTGCATCAGATGTGCCTCGATACTATATGCAGGGACTACATCCCAATAATGGCAGCCCTGCTCTGTCAGAGCTAGTTAAAGGGACATACCAGGTGTATAATATCCTGGGTATCTATTACTCTTATAACCTCTGATTTAAATAAAAGTGAACACGTTACATGTAACATATGAAAATAAAGATTTGATTCTCCTCCCTTGGAAAAGATCTTTATTTACAGGAAGTGTAAAAATCTGCATAAATAATTTTCCAAATATTTAATTTTATAAAAGTTTAGTCTGTTTTATTTTCTCTGGTGTGTTCCATGGTCCTTGTGCCCTCCATGTTGGACATTCCCTCGGACAGTTCTGTGCTGTCCAGTACTGGCCTGATTCCATCCTCTAGGTTGGTGACCCTATCTGTCTCAGTGACCCTGTCCGTCTCGGTTTCTTTGTGCTTTGCCTCCATTGATGCCATGAGGAATTTGAGCAGCGTATTCTCCGTGAGGAGTCTCTCAGACGCGGTGGCCAGCTCTTTCAGTTTGTCCGCCATTGCTCCGACCTCCCTGGATTTCTGCTCATACAGGACCTGTAGCTGCCCCTTGTGGACCTCCAGGGCTTTGTTATGTTCTTCCAGCAGCTGCTTATGCACCTTCAGATCCTGTTTATCTTTCCTTGCGGCGGAGATGTGTCCCGCGAGCTGATCTTGAGCCTTGTGCAGAACCTCAATCTCAGCGCGAAGTCTCTGGATCTCTCGCTCCAAGAAGGAGACCTGATTCTCTTTATATTGTAGGTACCGTGTGGGGCAGGACGGCGGGGGGTCATCAGCAGGGGGCACCGTACAGTGTTTCAGGACAAATCTCAGGAGATTTGGGAGAGTGATTTGCTGATCTTCTGGATACTTCACACTTTTGTCTTTTCTACAAATAAAGAAGAGACTTATGTAAGAAACGTCTTAAACAGACCATGCAGACAGACCTTGCAGGTACAATCTGGATATAGGAACCAGGTCACAAATGGATGCAATCCGTGAGAGACCAGACAAATAGAACATGCTACTTGAGAGAGGTCCCTGACTGGCTAATTTGAAACCCTGAACTTCAGTCTGCGTATTCATGAGCTGCAGCAGGCTGACCCAAACAGGTACAAATTGAATTATTTTAGGTAGAAAACAGAGCAAATTTTGTATCTTTACATTTATTTTACTTTATTATTAAAACATTCATTGTCTTTAAGCCCTTGGTATGTGGTTTATCAACTTCTGCGCATGGTTCCATATAATACTAGTGAATAATAAGGGTATTACAGTATATAGTGATTAGACCCTGATGAAGTAATGTTACGGTTAGTTTTGCAGCGCCGCCAGTTACATATGTCTTTACAGTTTTATTTATGATGATTTTTTTTTCATATAAATGACCCTTTAAGGGCAGAGGGTCAGCACCGTATGTGTGGCCCCTTCTCCATATGTTACTGTGTGTCATGATCCAATTGTATTTTATCTTATTCATCGGGTACAAGTCCTGATACAATCTTAGGAGTACAATATTTTTGGTGCCTAATAACATGTTAGACCCCCCCGGTACGGAGTAGATGTAACAAGTTATTTATTCACAGGGGAGCAGTTTAGCATGCTGTGGATGTGCATCAAGGAAGAGGTGTGAGAGAGCAAGGGTTGGATGACCGCATAGTACAGTGGTGATTCCTTTTTTTTTTTTTTAACGGGGCCCTCCATTCTCCAGCCCCACTACTAATGTAGTAGTGCTATTACTACAGGACTTCATATTAGTGGACAGTGATGGCTATTTCACAGTGGCCATTTACCTTTGTGGTTTCATGATCGAACCCCACACCCGGTCAGCCCGATGCTCATTGCAGACTTCAAGGATTACCAAATCATGAGCCTCGTTTTCAGGCTCCAACCACTTGCAAGAATCAGAATGACCAAATGTGACCGATGTGCAGATAAGGAGCAGAGCTCGGCCACGAGTGAGAAACAGAATAAAGTCCACTTCCACCCACCCAATCACACTGTGGAGCTAATTAAAATAAGCAAAGCATATTGATATTTGTTCTCTCCCACACAGACACCATGGACCTCATACAATGGAGAGGATTATACTGTAAACAATGAATCAATATCTCTGGAAGAAAAAACAACCTCAGCTACGCCGATGATACTACTCTGATGGCGGAAAGTGAGGAGGAACTAAAAGGACCTACAGATTAGGGTAAAAGAAGAGCGTGCAAAGGCTGCCCTGGTGCTCAATGTTATAAAGATGAAGATCATGGCAGACGGCAATCTCACATCCTGACAAATAGATAGGGAAGAAGTGGAGGCAGTGACAGATTTTATTTTTCTGGAATCAAAGTTCTCTTTAGATGGTGACTGTAGCCATGAAATTAAAAATACATTTCTGGGGAGGAAAGCTATGGCAAGTCTGAAAAAGCAATTAAAAGGTAAAGATATATCACTATCAACAAAGTATTCCCAGTAGTAACATCCGGATGTGAGAGCTGGGCCATAAAGAAGTGAGTGCCGGAGAATTAACGCCTTTGTTTTGTGGCGTTGGAGATAGGAGGAGGCAGATAGATATGGTCACTGAAGCAATGAGCATGAGGTTAATGGAGCTCAGAGAGGCAGTGGCTGACAGATGTGCCTGGCATGCTGGGGTCCATAGGGTCACAGAGTCGGACACGACTGAATAACAAACTAAATATGGTATCTCAGGGGTCATATAAAAACCTGCAATTTCCATGACTGTTTTTCTTGCTTTATGTGCTGAGACAAACAGAACGGGGGGAGGGATGCATTATGGGAAACTGGTGCCCATTGCTAATAAGTCAACTTCCTTTTAATGTATTTTTAGCAGACGAGGAAATGCTATTTTCTGTACCTATTACTACAAATCTAATGGCCCCCGACGCAGAAACCAAATTTCCCCTGACAGGTTTCGCTATAATGGGACCCTTTAGAGAGATTTGCTTGTTCTAAATAATAACCCAACCTCCTTGTCACGCTTTTCTCCTCGGCACGCTTTTCTAGGCAACCCATTTGTATCTATGGAAATAAAGATTTCTGGAGGAACCCTAAATATTCTGGTCATTTTTATTGAGAAACAACAAAGCAAATATCCAGATAGCATGCGATTATCTCCGAGGGGCCGCGCGTTATGGAGGCTGAGATACAAGTAATAACTGCGGCCAAATGTGGTCACTACAACAAAATGGCAGACACAGAATAATAATTGTAATTGATGATTTTTCTGATTCCATTTGTGGGAACCAAGTATACTAAAGCAAAAAAACAAACCCTATGCTGACAAAGTAAGGTGAAAAGGAAGCCAGCTCCACCTTCTGAATCTCAGCCAATCACGGCTTGTATGTTGGATTTTTGTCCTCCATCATCGCTCATTATTACCTGAAATGTATCATAATAGCGATGGCCGAGCGTACAGGATGATCATGGGGTAAGAATCAACATGAACAACTTTTCAATATGTCTTTGTGACAAAATCTACACTGAAACCTGCCGTTCTTTCAACTACCTTTGCCACTGTCTGAATAAGCTCCAGGGTAAAAGTCTGCAACAGACTTGTTTGCAGCTGCCTTATTAATGCACAGCTTTCATGGCACATACTAGGTAGATGCGCTGCTGAAAAAGACGAGGACCCCAACACTTGTGGGGAAATTAGAAGTTTCCAAAGTGAGATGGGGACTACTATATTGCAGGTGGTTGGAGCATCAGCCACAGATGGAAATACATGAACCTATTTGTATGTAATAGTCCTGGAGGGGTCAATCTCAGGCCGTAGTATAAAGCCCACTCTGCCATGTGGCTGCAGCCTCATACACGGCTCCATATAGACCTATTACCCGAGATAATACACAGCCTCTTAGGACAGATTATGCACCAGTCAGGAGACCTACCCACAGACTGTCCATCTAATGGATCTCAGCAGTGTGGGGCTGGTACCAAACTTGTGTGTTAGATTTTTAATGCAAGAGCTCGGTACCCGGGGGCTGCTCGGTACCCGGGGGCTGCTCGGTACCCGGGGGCTGCTCGATTTTCTTATATAGACAAGTACTCAATACCACAATACAATGCTATGGGATTAGCAATAAATTCTCATTTTTTTTCACCTGTTCTGAGGAAAGAACAATATTGTGGGAACGCGATCCACCATGAGCGCCCAGGGAAGGTCATTGCGAGTGATGTCAATCCTTAAAGAAACAAACAGAAGAGACTATTATTTATTAAAAAGAAGGAACCTTTTATATCCCATTTAATTAATAAAGACACCTAAACTACCCTGAGTATAAACAGAGCTTTGAAGCACTTGTTAAGAACATGATGTTTAGATAAACACCCACTTGGGTCATTTATTTTAATATTAAAATCAGGGAACCTTCCTATGACTAAGAATCACATGCTCACTTCTTCCATTTTCAGCGTCTCGGCCTAGATCACATCTTCCCAGAGCATCATAATTTGTTTCACTGTATAGTTCTAGGGGTGGGCAGCACTGCTTTGATCCAGCACTGTGCCAATAGTAGAGTTCTGGATAAAAGCAGCGTTTGTGGCCCCTTGTATGACACGCCGGGAGGGTGCAGAAACTTCAAATGGAATTCCCTACATTTAAAAAAAAAAAAATTAAATCCACAATTGCCCCCAAAAAGTTTTCAATATTTTATACTATTAATTCGCTACATTGAGACTGAACAGAGAGAGCTTCTACCGAAGTGTAAATAATGGGCAAAATCAACTGATATTTCAATTTTTATATATCTATGTCACGGTGTTTGCCAGGAGCCAGGAAAGTGAACAAAAAATCCATTAGTGGTTTTATTACATAGATCAGTAAATCATCATAATAATAGTAATAATAATAATAATAATAGTAATAATAATAATAATCATCATCATAATAATAATCATAATAATAATAATAATAATAATCATAATAATAAACTGTACTATACATTTAGGATTAAAAAAATGTATCTTATTAATGTAATTACACACCAAGTGCATCTACAAAAACATCACATATTACTGGTTTCTCAGCATGTTCCGTAGGTTTTTATGGAATCTTATGACAACGTACCTAGCCACAATGAGGCTGTCAGTAGCCAGAAGTTGGGCGAGGCGGATGAAGATGTGATTGAGAGCTGCACAAGCGCCGCACCAGATGGTGTAATAAAGGAGGAGAACATCCTAGGAAGGAGGGACAGTTACAATTAGTAATTATAATCGGAAACACAGAAAACTATAAGTTATATCCATTATAGGTTACAATAGGAGGGGAAAAGACAGATAATCTGGGTATTGCAGTATATAGTGATACCTTTTATATTGGACGAACACTTTAGTTAGAATGACAACTTTTAAGGGTACTTACTGGACACTCACCGTCTCATATGAATGTATAAAACAAGTTTAAAAACCTGCTTCCAGCTCAGGATTCTGAGAAAACAGTTATTACACTGCATTCTGGGAAGTTGAGCAGGGACATGCAAATGGGCCCACAAATTATTATTTATAATTATTATACATTATTTATAATGCGCCAACATATTCTGTAGCGCTATACAGGGGTTAAGTACAAGTGAAGAACAATTTGAAACAGTGCAAAGGATGGAGGGCCCGGTTATTGAACTTTCAATCGGATACACACAATGCTTTCCCTAAAGCACCTATTGAGATTGAAAACTCACAAACTTACAATTTAAGGGTGTGGGTGGTGTACAGGAGAGTGATAGATGCAAAGTGAAGGAAGAGGCTAAAGGTGATCGGCTTCTTTGAATAGATGCGTTTAAGGATTTGAGGCCGGAAGATAGTCTGGTGGAGCGAGGTAAGGAGTTCCAAAGGATAGGGGCAGCACAAGGAAAGTCTTGTAGGCGAGAGGAGGTGATGAGAGAGGAGGAGAGAAGAAGGCCATTAGCAGAGCGAAGAGGGCGGGTGGGAGAGTATTTGGGGATGAGAGCAGAGATGTAGGAGGGCGCACTATTGTGGAGGGCTTTATATGTTAGGGTCGTGATTTTGAATCCTATTCAGGAGGCCAGCGGGTGCCTGAGAGAGAGAGTGCTGCGGACGCGAAGCGCTGATATTGGTAAATGGCGACCGATGGGTGATCGGAAGGCCAGCAAGGAGAGAGTGCCAATAGTCACGGCGAGATATGATGACAGAGTGAATAAGAATAGTTGTGTCTTGTAGGTAGGGACATATTTTGGAGATGTTTTTTTTAGGTGAAAGTGACATTTGGGGAGTGGTTGAATGTCAGGAATAAAAGAGGGCGGGATCCAGTAGAACCCGAAGACAGCGGACCTGGGAGTGATGATGCCTCGCTCTTCAATGCATAAACCATTTCAAACATGGCTTCCTTTAAGCTTAGGCCCACTGCATTAAAGAGAATTGATGCAAAGCCAAGGTTAGATTAAACACACACACACACCCCCCCTCTCACACACACACACACCCCCCTCTCACACACACACACACACACCCCCTCACACACACACACCACCCCCCCCTCACACACACACCCCCCCTCTCACACACACCCCCCCCTCACACACACACACACCCCCTCTCACACACACACACACCCCTCTCACACACACACACACCCCCCTCTCACACACACCCCCCTCACACACACACACACACACCCCTCTCACACACACACACACACACCCCTCTCACACACACACACACACACCCCTCTCACACACACACACACACACCCCTCTCACACACACACACACCCCTCTCACACACACACACACCCCTCTCACACACACACACCCCTCTCACACACACACACCCCTCTCACACACACACACCCCTCTCACACACACACACACCCCTCTCACACACACACACACCCCTCTCACACACACACACACCCCCTCTCACACACACACACACCCCTCTCACACACACCCACCCCTCACACACACCCACCCCTCACACACACCCACCCCTCACACACACCCACCCCTCACACACACCCCTCTCACACACACCCCTCTCACACACACCCCTCTCACACACACCCCTCTCACACACACACTCACCCCTCTCACACACACACACTCACCCCTCTCACACACACACTCACCCCTCTCACACACACACACTCACCCCTCTCACACACACCCCCTCACACACACCCTCCCCCTCATACACACACCCCCCCTCATACACACACCCCCCCTCACACACACACCCCTCTCTCACACACACACACCCCTCTCACACACACACACCCCTCTCACACACACACACCCCTCTCACACACACACACACCCCTCTCACACACACCCCCCTCACACACAGACCCCCCTCACACACACAACCCCCTCACACACACACACCCCTCACACACACCTCTCTCACACACACACACTCACACTCACACACACACACTCACACTCACACTCACACACACCCCTCTCACACACACACACACCCCTCTCACACACACACTCACCCCCCCCCACACACACACTCACCCCCCCCACACACACACTCACCCCTCCCACACACACACTCACCCCTCTCACACACACACTCACCCCCCCCACACACACACTCACCCCCCCCACACACACCCCCCCTCACACACACACACCCCCCCTCACACACACACACCCCCCCTCACACACACACACCCCCCCTCACACACACACCCCTCCTCACACACACACACCCCCTCACAGACACACACCCCCCCCCTCACACACCCACCCCCCTCTCACACACACACCCACCCCCCTCTCACACACACCCACCCCCCTCTCACACACACACCCACCCCCCTCTCACACACACACCCACCCCCCTCTCACACACACACCCACCCCCCTCTCACACACACACCCACCCCCCTCTCACACACACACCCACCCCCCTCTCACACACACACCCACCCTCACACACCCACCCCCCCCCTCACACACACACCCCCCCCCTCACACACACACACCCCCCCCCCCCTCACACACACACACACCCCCCTCACACACACACACACCCCCTCACACACACACACACCCCCTCACACACACACACCCCCTCACAGACACACACCCCCTCACTCACCCCCCCCTCTCACCCCCCCCTCTCACACACCCACCCCCCTCTCACACACACACCCCCCTCTCACACACACACCCACCCCCCTCTCACACACACACCCACCCCCCTCTCACACACACACCCACCCCCCTCTCACACACACACCCACCCCCCTCTCACACACACACCCACCCCCCTCTCACACACACACCCACCCCCCTCTCACACACACACCCACCCCCCTCTCACACACACACCCACCCCCCTCTCACACACACCCACACCCCTCTCACACACCCACACCCCTCTCACACACCCACACCCCTCTCACACACACACCCCTCTCACACACACCCCTCTCACACACACCCCTCTCACACACACACGACTCTCAGTAAATGTAGTTTTTGGTTGGTTGAGAGTTACATATAAAAAGAGGCCTAGATTAACTACTCAGTTTATTTGTCAGTGAGGGCTGTTCTAGCAGCAGCAGCTTTCACTCCTCACTTACACACAGGTATGTTCAGCTGTGGTGCTGAACTCAGGGAATGTAACCCCAACACTGCCCTGGCTCAGTCACCCATGCCCGGGGAATGTAACCCCAACACTGCCCTGGCTCAGTCACTCATGCCCGGGGAATGTAACCCCAACACTGCCCTGGCTCAGTCACTCATGCCCGGGGAATGTAACCCCAACACTGCCCTGGCTCAGTCACTCATGCCCGGGGAATGTAACCCCAACACTGCCCTGGCTCAGTCTCTCATGCCCAGGGAATGTAACCCCAACACTGCCCTGGCTCAGTCACTCATGCCCGGAAAATGTAACCCCAACACTGCCCTGGCTCAGTCACTCATGCCCGGGGAATGTAACCCCAACACTGCCCTGGCTCAGTCTCTCATGCCCAGGGAATGTAACCCCAACACTGCCCTGGCTCAGTCACTCATGCCCGGGGAATGTAACCCCAACACTGCCCTGGCTCAGTCACTCATGCCCGGGGAATGTAACCCCAACACTGCACTGGCTCAGTCACTCATGCCCGGGGAATGTAACCCCAACACTGCCCTGGCTCAGTCACTCATGCCCAGGGAATGTAACCCCAACACTGCCCTGGCTCAGTCACTCATGCCCGGGCAATGTAACCCCAACACTGCCCTGGCTCAGTCACTCATGCCCGGGGAATGTAACCCCAACACTGCCCTGGCTCAGTCACTCATGCCCAGGGAATGTAATCCCAACACTGCCCTGGCTCAGTCACTCATGCCCAGGGAATGTAACCCCAACACTGCCCTGGCTCAGTCTCTCATGCCCAGGGAATGTAACCCCAACACTGCACTGGCTCAGTCACTCATGCCCGGGGAATGTAACCCCAACACTGCCCTGGCTCAGTCTCTCATGCCCAGGGAATGTAACCCCAACACTGCCCTGGCTCAGTCACTCATGCCTGTTTGCTTCCGGGTAACACTGAATTGCAGAGACATACTGTGGGTGACATCTAGGTGCCTGTAAGCATTATGTGGCATCACAACCTGGCTCCTGGCATTTCTTGAGCCCTGTAAATTAAATTAAAATTATGGAGAAAAAAATCTGGTTGCTTGAGAGTTCTGGTTAACTGAGAGTCTACTATATATGTACACATTTGTGTTCACACTTGAATGTCTAAAACAAGTAAAAAATTGTTTCATGCCGAGAGCAACGAGAAATACACAGATATTACACTGCATTCTGGGAACCTTGGCAGGGACATGCAAATGAGTCCACAAAGGCTTCGTTCTCGCAGTCCACAACCACATTAAACATGGCTTCCCTTATGCATATGCCTGCTGTATTAAACAGCTTTGAGCAAAGCTAGGGTTGGATTATACACAAGCTAGGAATCCCACCCACGTACAGCTGTTTCAAGGTTGCTGCCTCTCATACACACACACACACACCTTTATTATTGGGCAAACATATTGTGTATATACATTATATAGAATTAGGTTATGATGCACCGACCGTCCTATCAAGCCGATAAGAAGACTGAATTTTACGGAGCCAAGATATGTGAAATCGTCTCTTTAGCAGAAAGGAACAAAATGAAGCAGTGCGTTTTTTTTCTCTCAATAGAATTAAACATTTTTGTTACTAAAAAACCTTTTAGCACTAAATCTCCCAATAAACTTACTGTCTGACCATGAATCAGTAACCCCCGATTATCTATTACTGATAAATGTTATAACTCCCAGGGGGTACGCTCACTAGCACATTCTCATAGTGATTGAAATGAAACAGAAAATCCTTTTTATACTCCAGTCCAGGTTATAGATTGGCCTTGGGGTATAAACATATCGGCTTCATATGCTACAGGAAAACATGGGGTGGAGTTACAGATAACTCATGACAAATGAAGACTTTGTTTTACTTTCAAAACACTTCACCAATATGTGATACTTATCCTACAAAACACAATAAATAGCTCTCCCGCGTCCATTATATATATAAAATATTTCAGTATTTAGGTTGATTACAGGCTCATTCTGTGTTTCATCATTAGCTTTATTTACTATAATTAGAAGCAAATTTGAGGAAGGAACAAACTGTTATATTATTTACATGAAATAACCCCCCCCCCACCCCCCTTTTGCTTTTTTTATGTTTAATTTGTATATGGTGGAAAATTTGTGTGTTTGTAAAAAAATATTCAGATCATTTTGTGTTTGATATAAATATATGGAAAAATAATGAGAAAGGAGGAGAAAAATGAAAAGAGAATAAATGAAAAAAGTAATGTAATTCTGGAGAGGTTGATATTTGACAAGACATTACCCTGAAGTGCGTCTCATCTCCAGTCCTCAGGTCACAGTTAGGTGTGTCCCGGCTTGTGCACAGGTGAGGTCATCAGGGGCTCAGTGATTCTGTTTAACCACCTGCTGAGCCTCTGGTTACCTCACCTGTGCTCAGGCAGGGACATACATAAAATGTGACCTGTTAGTGGTCCCCGAGGACTGGAGCGGAGAAACACTGATCTAACCATTCCCTCCAATGACAAAAAATGGAACCCAAGTTCAAGCGTTCAAATCTGCACAAAATCCCCAGTGATTACTAACTATTTGGAATTTAAACCGTAAGAGAAACCGAAGAGATCTATATAAAATAATATAATATAACGGCAAGTGCATACTTTGTTTTGTAATATTTTCATGTTATGTCACGTGGAGGAGACAACGATTCTCATATGGGAACCTGTATCGTATGTTTTCTAAATACGAAAAACCACTAAATCCCACTCAAAATGGCTTTGTGCGGCTGGCCAGGAAATGGATAGAGTAACACGGCTTATAAACCATTATTGCGCACAGAAGGTTATAAATGGTGTTTCTCATATAACAATAACCTATTTATTAGTCCTTATGTTGACGCAGCAGCTTTGTGACAAATAAGACGGTACCTTTCTGCTTTCCAAGACAATGTGATGAAATGTACTCGATGTCACCTCAGTAATAAGACGCTGCTTTGGGTCCCGGGGCGGCGAATCGCCCACGAGATGCCTCTGTAAAGGGCTGTAAAGTTTGCTGAAGTTCTGAATAAAAGCCTCTGGAAGAAATGGGGACAAAATGGTATTAAATGCAAGTTATAGATTGTAGGGAAGACGTTACAAAAGAGGGACGGCCTAGAGGAATCACATTTAAAGACATTTTCAGTCTAAGAGAGTTTCTTCAGATTATCCCACACTGCTAGAAGATACTTAAATGGATATGGAAGGTTCCCCGTTTAGAATATTGAAATAACCCCCCTAATGTGCGTTTGCACCTAAACATCATTTTATTAACCAGTGCTTATAAAGCTCTGTTTTTACTCACTGAAACCTTCCAAATAGTACCTACAAAGCTCAGCCACCTGTAACTCATGTACAGTGTTGCTGTGGTACAAGATGTACTAGCCAATTACTCATGCTAGATGTACTAGCCAATCATTTGCTCAGCAGTATTTCAAAACTTGCAGTTGAAATCTGTGATTGGCTAGTCCATCTAGTACTTCAGAGGCATTGTGTGCTGGGGGCAGAGCTTTGTGGAGACTATTTTGGAAGGTTTGTAAATAAAATGGTATTTAGATGCAAACACGCACAAAAACAAGGAACCTTCCATATCCCTTTAAAGAAGGATTTGGGGTTCGTGAAGCTCTGCTCCCCAACATTTCACATTTATTTGATTAAAAATGGAGTACTAAAGAAGAGTTTGTTCAGTTAGACCCGAATGGTAGATTTATATTGTGGGTAGGTTATACCAACAACAATAAATGTACCATTTTAAACCTCTACGCTCCAAATTATAATCAAAACAGATTTTTAAATCAATTGTTGAAATCCGTATCCAAGTTTTTTTTCGGGATCTACTATTCCATGTGGTGATTTTAATGAGACAAATAATCCAGATATAGATAAGAAAACTGCTACCCCAAGTAAAACCTTGGTAGAGATAGAAGAATCTCAGGTCAATTTTCAGATTGTTTAATTAAGAACGGGCTCTAAGGCACCTCGAGGATATTACGCCCAGGACAAAGGGATTTTTCTTACTATTCGCAAGTCCATAGGGCATATTTGAGAATTTACTAATTTCTGGTGGAGATCTTTACTATGGATAAGGTTATGAAAGTAGATCTAGACTCTATAGGGATTTCAGATCACGCTAGTATTACAAGGTTAATTAAAACATCCAATATAGCCAGGGTAAGACCACATTGGAGATTTGATGCTTTTATCGTGCGTGAGGAAGAGAATAAGATCTCGGTAAAGGAGGAAATTACATTTTCTTTTTATTCTAATAACTCAGGGCCATTTAAAGCTACAGTATGGATTGCTCAAAAAGCCTTTATTAGAGGCATATTAAGATGAATATAAAAAAAAAAACAAGGTTTACATTAAGAGCGCTATACATTCAAATAAGCAATTTGGAAAGGGTAAATAATTTTTTTTAAAAAAAAGCAATAAATGATCTTACTACCTCAAATTAAAATCATATAAAATGCAGATAAGAACAATTAATCAATTTCTCTCAGATAAGGCTATTTGATCCATGTAACAGATCATATCACTTGGACAATAAAGTAAGTAAACTCTTGGCAAATAAAATAATAAAAGAAAAATCTTTGAAAAGAATTGAAGCAATAAGAACTGAAGATAGGTTGCTGACAATTCCTAAAGATATAGTGCCAGCCTTTGCTAAATTTTATTATAAACGTTATAACTTAACAGAAGAAGCAGAATTTGTTAAACCCTCAATAAACAGTATTCAAAGTTTCTTAAGACAGCTTAACCTTCCCACAGTTAGCGAAAGTGAATTAAAAGCATTAAATAGTCAAACAACAGAAGAAATTAAAAATGCAAATAAAGATTTGAAACTTCATAAAGCTCCAGGACCAGATGGGTTTGGCAACAAATTCTATAAAGGGATTTCAATGAGTATTGATTGATAATTTAAAGGAGGTTTTAATCAACATTAAAGATATTCCCACCCAATATTGAAAACATACCATGAGGCTATATGTGTTACACACTTAAATGGTTACAACCCGAAAAGACATATTCATGGGATCAAACTGAAAATTAACCGTCTTCAATTGGAGATCGTAAAATTTGTATATTTTTTAATAAAAATAGATTGTAAGAACTTAAATGAAGGAGCATATATGGTGGAAAATCTCTATAAGTATTAGCTACAAATTAACCACAAATTAGAACTAATTCCTTTCCTAAATCCTAATCTGCCTTTGGAATCGATAGCGAAACACTTTAACATCCCTTTATCCGAAGGAATAGACTAAAAAAAAAAAAAAAAAGATTTTTTTTGTTGAAAGATTTTTTTTTTTATATTATTTGAATAATTGATTAACAAATATGGTTTATCAACACAAATATGTCTTTAGAGAGTAGTAATAATAATAATACAAATGCTCCATATAAAAGGATATTTATCATGTTGATCGCTTGTTCCATACCTAGAGTGGGTCTGATAAGAGGCTGACTCTGGTCTAAGACATAATGGATCTCTTGTTTCACATCTACAATTGTAGCAAACATCTTGTCCCAAGCGGATTTGGAGGCCCCCAAGCGCTCTGCATAGAGCCACGAGAGATTGGAATCCAAGAGATAAAGATTTACAGTTTTGTTGGTCCTACACCGGAGGCCATTAATGCCATTGCTGCCGATATGAAGACTGGGACGTACAATAATCTGCTCCTCAATGTGAGGCACTAAACTTGGCGAGTCCTCTCTGTAGTGCTCCTCATGGGAAGCAGGTACAAAATGTGCATTTCTATTGGAAGGTATTAGTCCTCTTTGTACAGTCTGACAGCATGCGGTGTAATGGCTGAAGGGACTGTAGAAACTCAGAAAATCATTGCATTCCCTTACAGTAGACATAAAACCAAGGAAGAATTGTTCTTTGAGGTAGAAGGAATCTAAAGCCGCTTGGATTTCCATGAAGTTGCACTGAGGAGCACGGACCTTGCTCGGCTTGATACCAGTTGTCTGGTTGATACACAACTCACACACATTATGGAACATGGATATTAAATGCCATTGGGGAAGAACCACAGTATTACAGCATGAAAAGGTCTCGTGGGTCACCGTGTGGTGGGATCTTGAGTCAGATGATGGCGTCATATGAACAGATTCCATTGGTTTCTCTTCCTGCATATTCTGGGTGCATCTGTTGTACTGGAGGGCCACTTCTGTGATCTTGAAGATAAAAAAAAAAACACATTGCAGGGACATTCATTTACTGTGCTACCCAAAACATAATTTAATCTTTATATAAAACCACACAAACTTCCAAACCTAAACACTGGCATGGCCAAGATTTGGGAAAACAGAGATGGAAAAACCGAAAGCAAGAATGGAACGTAGCCGATTCTATTACAAACCAAACAGATTCCTTGGTGTGTACATCTTTAAAAGAAAAAAACAAATCAAAAAAAAAATTACAAAAAACAAACAAACAGACCTAGAGACGTTTCTATATCTCTGTAAACAAAAATAATAATCAGGAAATACAAAGAGAAGAGGCTGTTCGTGAGGATATTCTAGTGTGAATAACGTGCTACTAGTGCCCAAAAGGTAAAATGACCACCAAAGTCCCCATATGTGCTCTGCACTATTAGATAGAGGGTGAAAAAGTAGGTGGGGAAATTGTTTTCCTTTTTTCGACTAATGCGGAATTCAAGGAGTCGTGATCAATACAAGTCAGCCTATTTTTGGATGTTGCCTCTGCACCGCGCGGTGCATAATGAATATTAATTAGAATCCAGTGTAGAGGCTTTGAATCCGGCAGTGGTTAAGTGATCTGTAACAACCTCATTATATTCTAGCAGCACAAAAGATAACAGTAGTTAAGGCTGCCATCTTTTTTCGTTAATTGTTTATAAAACAAATATGTCCTTTAGGTTATATAATAAAGCATACCTTAACATGAGGAAAGGACATTGATTTTAAAACCTTTGAATGGCACACCACGATTAGCGCGGAGGACAATTGTGCGCCGACAGAAGCGCGTCAACTGCAGCGCGCCAACAAATGTGCGTTGTATAAAAACAGGCGACAAATGCGCTGTGTTAAAAACGAGCAAGCTTGTAATGCCTGGTGCCCTGAACCTTAAGAGTACTAAAGCTAACCCTAAAACCCCAAAGCCTAACCCCAAAACCTCTAACCCTAAAGACCCCGAAGCATAACCCCAAAACCCCTAACCCCTCTAATCCCAAAACCTGTAACCCCAACACCCCTAACTCCTCTAATCTAATCTCCATAACCAATGATCAGATCTCTTTGAAATTTTACACAGAGCTCAATAAAATAAGGATTTCAGAAAAAAAAAAAATTACACCAGCATGCAAAAGATTTTATAAATGCCTAAATAATGTATAAAAAAAACTAGGAAAAACTAGGTTTAGAAAACCTGAATTTTCAGCGTGTAGGCACGATGGAACCAAATTGTTTTGATGTTGAAAATGATCGCAAAGACATGCTGCTTCTTGACAAAGAATGAAATTCATATTTTTTTTTACTCCTTGTAACAAAAATAAGTTTTTTTGGACATCATAGGAAAGAAATGGCTACTGGGTAGCCATTTTGTACAACTTTCCTACAACCCATAGCTGTAATAGACAAAAATAATGAAACAAAGTTCTTCATCTTAAAATTTAACATAATATTGGTTATTATAGGTTTAACTTGTTTAATTTTGGGATATTTGAATTTGTAGTTATGAAAATTGGCTATTGGGAATAAAAAGAAAAGGAAAAGAAAGAAAAAAATAAATTTTACAGTCAGTAGAACATTAAATGCTGACATCTAAGGAAATAAGACCTAGCAAGAAAAATATCCAAAAAATAAAAAATTTAGTATTATGTACAAACTAGGAAATTACCCGTCAAAAGCGACGGGAAAAAAATTGTAAGGCTGGCAATGCTGTTTCACTCAATGTGAGGCTTTTGCTCCTCTGAGTACCTTTGGCGCTCATTGCAGCCTAAGTCCTGCGTGCTTCAAATTATTTCAGAAATATTACAAATATTAGATATTTTAAAATGTTTTCTCAGATGGCAGTCCAGAGAAGTCTTTCACGTGCTAGTTGTGTATGGTATTATTCAGTGTGTGGAGGAATCATGGATAGATGAAGGTGATGCAATGAAGATGAGTCCGAATGCCAAGGTATTGGTGAAACTACAAAACGTCTAACTAGAGAGTCTTTAGAGACCCCTTGACAAGCAGATTGCTACTCCAAAAACATTTTATGATTTCTGCGAGAAAATTTAAAAAAGTCTAATTCCATTATATTGCAACGGCAGACAGACATAATCCGTTCTTCCATCAAAACCCATTTCAGAGACGTGCAGACACCCCCTGGAACTCGCAACTTCCACAACTGTGTAAAACTGCCTCATTGTGACTTACGCCTCAATAGATTTAACATAAATGTTAAAAAAATCTTCATGCATCCATTTTTACAATTTTTAAAATTTTCGTTACAAGAAATAAAAAAAAAAAAGAATTGTCATTCTTCGTCAAGAAGGAGCATGTCTTTGCAATCATTTTCAACATCAAGACATGTTGGTTCCATCGTACCCACACGCTGAAAATTCAGGTTTTCAAAACCTAGTTTTTCCACACAAAAAAAAAACAAAAACAAACAAACAACTAGGCTACAAGTACATTTATATTTTTTTTAGGCATTTAAAAAATCTTGTGTGTGCTGGTGTATTTTTTTTCTGAAATCCTCATCATTTTATTGAAATTTGTGTAAAATTTCAAAGAGATCTGACCATCTGGTATGAAGAAAAAAATAAAAAAATGTACACAAGGGCATCTTGTGCCGAGGATCTCAGGAGGAGATCAATGAAACTTTGAAGTGCAATAAAATTAAAAACGTTTGAGAAAGAGGGAAAAAAAATTAAGGGTGTTTCTTTCAACCATAAGAGAAGGGTGTACACCAAGTTTCATCAAAATCTGAGACGTGGGGTGACATGACCTCGGTGAATTGACGTGGAATGACCCATAACAAGAACCGTTAGAATAAAGATATTCCCCATTATTCACAGTGATAACACATAATATGTCTATAGAGCAGACCTACAAAAAACTAAAATATCACTGATTTTTGCCCTCTGGTGGACAGTGGAACCGCTCAGCTTTGTCACTAAAACACTGTATGCCACACAAATACTTAAACAATACAAAAAAACTATATATATATATATATATATATATATATATATATATATATATATATATATATATACACACACACATACATACACACACATACATACATACATACACACACACACACACATATAATCAACTCGTCGTTGCTCAGCAGAAAATAGAACGGTTAGCAATAAGTGGACCATCTCTGGAGAGATTTAAGGGGCCAGTGTACAAACATTTCTAACTATTATTTAGTTTACCAATAATTACAATTACAAGAGAGATCAGCAGCAAAGCTTTAGCCAGGAAATATAAATTTTAACATTGTTAACTTACTAGTAACCACTGCAGTATCATCCCCACCTCTACCACTGTCCTGAGCACTACTGAGAGATTTCAAATAAGAAACCATTGTTTTGGCAAAGCTTGAATAATGTTATCTGACTTCCTTTCAGTGATGCTCAGCACAATAAGATGTGGGAGGAGTACAGCAGTTGCCATTAATAAAAAGGAAACATTTTGAAATGATATTTCCTGACTAAAGATTTGTTTTGTTGCTGTCTGTATTTTTAAATGTCAATAAATGGTGAACTAAAAAATTGCTTTAACTTTTTCTTTTCTTTAAGGAGGACACGTTGGCACAGGCCTCTCTCGCGTGCGTCTCAGGTGTGAGGATTGCATCCCAAGGCTATGTTATGTTATGAAGCCCCCGGTACCATTATCTGCAGCAAACAGAAATTCCATATGTGCATGTACGTGATAATAGAGTATAACAACATGCAGTTTTATAGTATGTGCATAATCACGAAGCTCGGAGCTTACAGCACATCATATAAAATAGCGCGTCTCACACAATGGGAACAACTATTTTACTGTTATTAAAGTGACACAGCAAAGGTCTCAATTACTGTAAAAATAAATAAAATGTACACAAATAAGATATAATTGTAATACTTGTTAAAATGTTTGTGGTTGGTAAATATTTTGAGCGGAAGTGTTAGATAACTGAGCTTAAAAATTAGGCATTTTAAGCTGAAATTATCTATACCTGAACTGCCGCTGTGTTCAGAGACATTAAAGGGAAATGGAACATTTTTTTTTCTTTATTGCATCAAAAAGAGAGTGTTTGATAATGTGCGTTTTCCTTTTTTAAATGGAGTCAGAGCTCAAAAACGTATTAAATGTTAACAGTCCTTAATGGCGGAGATCAAGGAGATCTACAGACTTAGGTAAGCTCTCTGTATGTCCGGTTAGTTTGAATGGAGTTTTACGTTTCATTTAATATGTTTTATGTTTAAGAACATTTGTGTTGTGTCCCTATAACTCCCTCAGTGGGGCTGACACAGACTTAAAGGACCAGTGTAGTTTGGTACAAAAGAAACACACCACAAGACAAGGATACAAATCTTACATTTAGAGGAGTCTGTCAGGTGGGGTTCCATATTGGACATCTATTCCGGAGGATTCATCTTATTGGCCCTTATTTTACATGGATATCCAACTAAATGTGAATAGTCAGGTTTGTTGAGATTCAAATATTTTTTCAATGTATTTGTCCGTACGTCTAGGTAGACATTGCTTTTAGTTGATGCAAAGAAGATTTACTTTCAAAATATTTAGCAGCAGAGGAGTTATAACCTCTGCCTACTGTATGCAACACATGAAGAAAAATAGGAAAAGGTTTATTAATGGAAGCAACGCCTTGCAAAAGTATTCACCCCCCTGGCATTTTCTTGTTTTGTTGCCTCACAACCTGGCAGTAACAGGGATTGTTTGAGGATTTGCATCATTTAATTTACAGAACATGCCACAACTTTGAAGATGTTTTTTTATTGTTGTTGTTTTTTTTTTGTTTTTTTTATTGTGAAGGACACAACAATTAGGACAAAATAACAGAACAAGTCCCTGTGCATAACTATTCACCCCCTAAAGCCAATACTTTGTAGCGCCACCTTTTGCGTCAATCACAGCTCCAAGTCGCTTTGGATAAGTCTCTATGAGCTCGCCACATCTTACCACTGGGATTTTTGCCCATTCCTCCTTGCAAAACTGCTCCAGCTCCTTCAAGTTGGATGGTTTGTGCTTGTGAGCAGCAATCTTTAAGTCTGACCACAGATTTCCTATTGGATTGAGGTCTGGGCTGTGACTCGGCCATTCCAACACATTTACATGTTTCCCCCCCCTTTAGCCGTGTGTTTGGGGTCATTGTCCTGCTGGAAGGTGACCCTCCGTCCTAGCCTCAAATCACGCACAGAGTGGTGCAGGTTTTGCTCAGGAATATCCCCGTATTTAGCACCATCCATCTTTCCCTCAACTCTGACCAGTTTCCCAGTCCCATCCCCAGAGCATGATGCTGCCACCGCCATGTGTCACTGTGGGGACGGTGCTCTTTGGGTCATGTGATGTGTTGGGTTTGCTCCAGACATAGCGTTTTCTTTGATGGCCGAAAAGTTCAATTTTAGTCTCATCAGACCAGATCACCTTGCTCCATATATTTTGGGAGTCTCCCACTTGCCTTTTCACAAACTCAATTTTTTGCTTTTTGCTGAAAGTAATTATTATTATTACTTTTATTTGTAACGCGCCAACATATTCCGTAGCGCTATACAGAGGAAATGAACAAAGAAAAATATACATTTTAACAAACTGCAAAAAGTGGAGGGCCCTGTTTTGATAATGGCTTTCTTCTGGCCACTCTGCCATAAAGCCCAACTCTATGGAGCGTACGGCTTATTGTCGTCCTATGTACAGATACTCCAGTCTCTGCTGTGGATCTCTGCAGCTCCTCCAGGGTTACCTTAGGTCTCTGTGCTGCCTCTCAGATTAATGCCCTCCTTGCCCGGTCCGTGAGTTTTGGTGGGCGGCCGTCTCTTGGCAGGTTTGCTGTTGTGCCATGTTCTTTCCATTTGGTTATGATAGATTTGATGGTGCTCCTGGGGACCATCAAAGATTTGGATATTTTTTTTTAAAACCTAACCCTGACTTGTACTTCTCAACAACATTGTCCCTTACTTGTTTGGAGAGTTCCTTGGTCTTCATGGCAGTGTTTGGTTAGTGGTGCCTCTTGCTTAGGTGTTGCAGCCTCTTGGGCCTTTCAAAAAAGGTGTGTATATGTAATGTCAGATCATGTGAGAACTTGGATTGCACACAGGTGGACATCATTTCACTAATTATGTGACTTCTGAAGGTAATTGGTTGCACCAGACCTTATGGGCTTCATAACAAAGGGGGTGAATACATACGCACATGACAATTTTCTGTTCTGTTTATGTTATGTTTCTAAAAAATAGTTTTATGTATATATTTCTCTCATTTCTCTTCACCAACTTTGAATTTTATGTGATGGATCAGAACACAA
>CM050172.1:110613179-110643179 GCA_027410445.1 Discoglossus pictus | reverse complement strand
TACCTCGTGGGTCCTATCTATGCAACCTTGAATACAATAGATGGAGATAGAAACTTTTACACATTTTATGTAACTTTGCATTAGAAAAAAACAGAAATACACAGCATCAATGTATGCGGCTTACTTCCAACAATTAACAGTAAGGTAATTATTTCCAAACGCTAAAATCAGCCACAGCCGCATACCACACATCAGGCAAAAGTATATGACTTTATTAATGCATTATGTATATTATTATTATACACCAAACAGCATTAGCTCACTTACAATTGCATTGCCGTCATTTTTTGACGGGCAATATTCTAGTATATATATATTACACACACATATATATCACGTAGAACAGCAAGTCAGGCTAAGTACAGACAATCTAGGTGTAGCACAACAGGTTTGCCCTGAATGAAAGGAGAGAGAGAAACAAGCTCGTAATAGGAGAACAAGCGTCCTAATGCACGAACAGCATGCGCTGCCTTCCAGGCAATTCATTTCAGAGGCTACTACAGTTCATAGACCTCCGGCTGACAGAAGCTGGTAAACATGTTGTGTCATGGTACTGTAGGGAGGCGCATAATCAAGCCCTTTATCTATATAGACTAGGGAAGTGCCTGTCAAAAAATTACAGCAATAACATTTTAAGTCTGGCAATGTAGTTTGCCACACAATGCGAGGCTATGGCCCCTTTGAGCACCTTCGGCGCTCCTTGAGAGTCCCCCCACCCCCCCTGTGTATTTTACAGGGCCCGCAATTTTGGTGCTTTTCAATTATCACCTTTGGCGCTCATGGCGAGCCTCCCCCTCCTGTGTTGTTTAGGGGCCTCACGATGAGTGTTACTGGCTTGCTTTAAGGGCTACTGGCATCTGGCTCTTTTTTACTGCCTTCGGCCTCAATTTCATCCGGTTAAGTTTTTTCGGGCGCCATTTTTCCCCCCCTAGCTGGTGATTTTCGAAAGTGAAAAAACAAAACAAAAACAGCAAATATGTCTCAAATTCACTTGCAACCTCACTCACAGGCTCCCTGGCTCTCCCCCTGTGCTGTGTGTGCAAGTTAAGTTGAGGAAAATGTAGGGTTTCTTGCTGGTCTTTCCTGTTCCATGGTTCGGCCGTTAAATTCGTAATTTAGTACAGGTTCACAACTGCAGGATCATCGCGAGGCCTGCAATGAGCGCCTTTGATCAATGCCTAGTTCATAAGCTCTAGCGGGGGGCGTTACAGTAATCACTTAAAGAGAAGAATGCATCAGCGCTGTCTCCTTGCAGAAGTTGCACAATCTCATTCACAACAACTAGTACTATAGTCATGTTCTACTAACCTCATCCAAGAGGGGCTGGCTTTCTTCTAACGGGTTGAAGGGTATAAATATAAAGAGAGCGGGTCCTTTCTTTAGCTCGTTGTCCAGTAAAAGGCTTTTACCTCCATGAGGCCTGAGCCAGCGCAGCAGAGTCTCTCGGTTGTCTAGAGCCCACTTGCAGATATTGGCAGCAGTGAAGTTCATCTCTTTGTCTGGGTAGACCTGTTAGATCAGCAAAGAACATGTAAGAGACAAATGGGAAGTCCCACATCTACAGACTGAAGAAATGCAAATCTTTATCATTGACCACAAACAATACAGACAGCAGAAATCCTTGAGGAGAATGCCACAATAGATGCCTGAATAATGTTATGTCTTTATTTTCTGAAGAAACAAAAATATCTGCTCACACAGCACTCTTAGCCAAAGTACAAACTGACTTTCTTTTCAGACTTGCTGCCCCTATGAGCATATACTATAGTGTTTCACCTACTTTCTGGTCCCAAGATTCAACTAAGTTTAAACAGATTTTACTTATCCTCACCCCATGAAAAATTACATTGCAAAAGTCACCACATGTGCTTATCACTATTAAGTAGAGGGTGGGGAAAAAAATCACTTGGGAAAAAATATTTTCCTTTTTAATATTAATGCTGAATTCATGGAGTTATGATCAATAGAAGTCAGGCTATTTCAGTGTGTTGCGTCTGCCTGAATTAGAGAGTTCAATCAGAGCATGGCTAAGGGATTTGTAACTACTCTAGCAATTGTGTAGCAACGCAGCAGATGGCACAGCAGCTAAGATTGCCACTGTGATGGTAAATGTCCTGGGTTAAAAAAACAGATAAGGACACTTTTCTTTCTTCACGGTTTAAAAAAAAATCAGAAATATGTTGTTTTTTTTAGGTTAGATTTTAAGCATTTGCTGTGATGATTTTAGAATATTTACTTTAATAACTAATCAAAGCAGAAAGTGTGTTTTATAAAATGTTTTCATTAGTAAGCCATTAATGCTAATCCAATGCCCTAAACTTTTATCATTGACTAATGTATGTAATAACACAAGCGAAATGTGTGCTACATGGTCCCTGGCCCCCTCTCTCTCTCTGCTGCATGGTCCCTGGCCCCCTCTCTCTCTCTGCTGCATGGTCCCTGGCCCCCTCTCTCTCTCTCGGCTGCATGGTCCCTGGCCCCCTCTCTCTCTCGGCTGCATGGTCCCTGGCCCCCTCTCTCTCTCGGCTGCATGGTCCCTGGCCCCCTCTCTCTCTCTCTCTCTGCTGCATGGTCCCTGGCCCCCTCTCTCTCTCTCTCTCTCTCTGCTGCATGGTCCCTGGCCCCCTCTCTCTCTCTCTCTCTCTCTGCTGCATGGTCCCTGGCCCCCTCTCTCTCTCTCTCTCTCGGCTGCATGGTCCCTGGCCCCCTCTCTCTCTCGCTCTCTCTCTCGGCTGCATGGTCCCTGGCCCCCTCTCTCTCTCGGCTGCATGGTCCCTGGCCCCCTCTCTCTCTCGGCTGCATGGTCCCTGGCCCCCTCTCTCTCTCTCGGCTGCATGGTCCCTGGCCCCCTCTCTCTCTCGGCTGCATGGTCCCTGCCCCCTCTCCCTCTCGGCTGCATGGTCCCTGGCCCCCTCTCCCTCTCGGCTGCATGGTCCCTGGCCCCCTCTCCCTCTCGGCTGCATGGTCCCTGGCCCCCTCTCCCTCTCGGCTGCATGGTCCCTGGCCCCCTCTCCCTCTCGGCTGCATGGTCCCTGGCCCCCTCTCCCTCTCGGCTGCATGGTCCCTGGCCCCCTCTCTCTCTCTGCTGCATGGTCCCTGGCCCCCTCTCTCTCTCTGCTCATGGTCCCTGGCCCCCTCTCTCTCTCTGCTGCATGGTCCCTGGCCCCCTCTCTCTCTCTGCTGCATGGTCCCTGGCCCCCTCTCTCTCTCTGCTGCATG
Organism: Discoglossus pictus; assembly: GCA_027410445.1. Taxonomy (NCBI): domain Eukaryota; kingdom Metazoa; phylum Chordata; class Amphibia; order Anura; family Alytidae; genus Discoglossus; species Discoglossus pictus. Next base: position 110,639,960 of record CM050172.1, on the reverse strand, counting down.
GTCCCTGGCCCCCTCTCTCTCTCTGCTGCATGGTCCCTGGCCCCCTCTCTCTCTCTGCTGCATGGTCCCTGGCCCCCTCTCTCTCTCTGCTGCATGGTCCCTGGCCCCCTCTCTCTCTCTGCTGCATGGTCCCTGGCCCCCTCTCTCTCTCTGCTGCATGGTCCCTGGCCCCCTCTCTCTCTCTGCTGCATGGTCCCCTGGCCCCCTCTCTCTCTCTGCTGCATGGTCCCTGGCCCCCTCTCTCTCTCTGCTGCATGGTCCCTGGCCCCCTCTCTCTCTCTGCTGCATGGTCCCTGGCCCCCTCTCTCTCTCTGCTGCATGGTCCCTGGCCCCCTCTCTCTCTCTGCTGCATGGTCCCTGGCCCCCCTCTCTCTCTCTGCTGCATGGTCCCTGGCCCCCCTCTCTCTCTCTGCTGCATGGTCCCTGGCCCCCTCTCTCTCTCTCTGCTGCATGGTCCCTGGCCCCCTCTCTCTCTCTCGGCTGCATGGTCCCTGGCCCCCCTCTCTCTCTCTCGGCTGCATGGTCCCTGGCCCCCTCTCTCTCTCTCGGCTGCATGGTCCCTGGCCCCCTCTCTCTCTCGGCTGCATGGTCCCTGGCCCCCTCTCTCTCTCGGCTGCATGGTCCCTGGCCCCCTCTCTCTCTCGGCTGCATGGTCCCTGGCCCCCTCTCTCTCTCGGCTGCATGGTCCCTGGCCCCCTCTCTCTCTCGGCTGCATGGTCCCTGGCCCCCTCTCTCTCTCGGCTGCATGGTCCCTGGCCCCCTCTCTCTCTCGGCTGCATGGTCCCTGGCCCCCCTCGCCCTCTCGGCTGCATGGTCCCTGGCCCCCTCGCCCTCTCGGCTGCATGGTCCCTGGCCCCCTCGCCCTCTCGGCTGCATGGTCCCTGGCCCCCTCGCCCTCTCGGCTGCATGGTCCCTGGCCCCCTCGCCCTCTCGGCTGCATGGTCCCTGGCCCCCTCGCCCTCTCGGCTGCATGGTCCCTGGCCCCCTCGCCCTCTCGGCTGCATGGTCCCTGGCCCCCTCGCCCTCTCGGCTGCATGGTCCCTGGCCCCCTCGCCCTCTTCGGCTGCATGGTCCCTGGCCCCCTCGCCCTCTCGGCTGCATGGTCCCTGGCCCCCTCGCCCTCTCGGCTGCATGGTCCCTGGCCCCCTCGCCCTCTCGGCTGCATGGTCCCTGGCCCCCTCGCCCTCTCTGCTGCATGGTCCCTGGCCCCCTCGCCCTCTCGGCTGCATGGTCCCTGGCCCCCTCGCCCTCTCGGCTGCATGGTCCCTGGCCCCCTCGCCCTCTCGGCTGCATGGTCCCTGGCCCTCTCCCTCTCGGCTGCATGGTCCCTGGCCCTCTCCCTCTCGGCTGCATGGTCCCTGGCCCTCTCCCTCTCGGCTGCATGGTCCCTGGCCCTCTCCCTCTCGGCTGCATGGTCCCTGGCCCTCTCCCTCTCGGCTGCATGGTCCCTGGCCCTCTCCCTCTCGGCTGCATGGTCCCTGGCCCTCTCCCTCTCGGCTGCATGGTCCCTGGCCCTCTCCCTCTCGGCTGCATGGTCCCTGGCCCTCTCCCTCTCGGCTGCATGGTCCCTGGCCCTCTCCCTCTCGGCTGCATGGTCCCTGGCCCTCTCCCTCTCGGCTGCATGGTCCCTGGCCCTCTCCCTCTCGGCTGCATGGTCCCTGGCCCTCTCCCTCTCGGCTGCATGGTCCCTGGCCCCCTCTCTCTCTCTCTCTCTCTCTCGGCTGCATGGTCCCTGGCCCCCTCTCTCTCTCTCTCTCTCTCTCGGCTGCATGGTCCCTGGCCCTCTCCCTCTCGGCTGCATGGTCCCTGCCCCCCTCTCTCTCTCTCGGCTGCATGGTCCCTGCCCCCCTCTCTCTCTCTCGGCTGCATGGTCCCTGCCCCCCTCTCTCTCTCTCGGCTGCATGGTCCCTGGCCCCCTCTCCCTCTCTCTGCTGCATGGTCCCTGGCCCCCACTCTCTCTCTCTCTGCTGCATGGTCCCTGGCCCTCTCTCTCTCTCTCTCTGCTGCATGGTCCCTGGCCCTCTCTCTCTCTCTCTCTGCTGCATGGTCCCTGGCCCTCTCTCTCTCTCTCTCTGCTGCATGGTCCCTGGCCCTCTCTCTCTCTCTCTCTGCTGCATGGTCCCTGGCCCCCTCTCTCTCTCTCTCTCTGCTGCATGGTCCCTGGCCCTCTCTCTCTCTCTCTCTCTCTGCTGCATGGTCCCTGGCCCTCTCTCTCTCTCTCTCTCTCTCTGCTGCATGGTCCCTGGCCCTCTCTCTCTCTCTCTCTCTCTCTGCTGCATGGTCCCTGGCCCTCTCTCTCTCTCTGCTGCATGGTCCCTGGCCCTCTCTCTCTCTCTCTCTGCTGCATGGTCCCTGGCCCTCTCTCTCTCTCTCTCTGCTGCATGGTCCCTGGCCCTCTCTCTCTCTCTGCTGCATGGTCCCTGGCCCTCTCTCTCTCTCTGCTGCATGGTCCCTGGCCCTCTCTCTCTCTCTCTGCTGCATGGTCCCTGGCCCTCTCTCTCTCTCTCTCTGCTGCATGGTCCCTGGCCCTCTCTCTCTCTCTCTCTGCTGCATGGTCCCTGGCCCTCTCTCTCTCTCTCTCTGCTGCATGGTCCCTGGCCCTCTCTCTCTCTCTCTCTGCTGCATGGTCCCTGGCCCTCTCTCTCTCTCTGCTGCATGGTCCCTGGCCCTCTCTCTCTCTCTGCTGCATGGTCCCTGGCCCTCTCTCTCTCTCTCTGCTGCATGGTCCCTGGCCCCCTCTCTCTGCTGCATGGTCCCTGGCCCTCTCTCTCTGCTGCATGGTCCCTGGCCCTCTCTCTCTGCTGCATGGTCCCTGGCCCTCTCTCTCTGCTGCATGGTCCCTGGCCCTCTCTCTCTGCTGCATGGTCCCTGGCCCTCTCTCTCTGCTGCATGGTCCCTGGCCCTCTCTCTCTCTCTGCTGCATGGTCCCTGGCCCTCTCTCTCTCTCTGCTGCATGGTGCCCTGGCCCTCTCTCTCTGCTGCATGGTCCCTGGCCCTCTCTCTCTGCTGCATGGTCCCTGGCCCTCTCTCTCTCTCTGCTGCATGGTCCCTGGCCCTCTCTCTCTCTCTGCTGCATGGTCCCTGGCCCTCTCTCTCTGCTGTGTCCCACCATCACAGGTAACAGTATTCTGTTAGATACTTGAATAAATATCTGTAAAAAATCCTATTAAGTGTAGTGCTGTGAAGCTTATAAATTCATAGTTTGAATTTAAAAAAAGTTCAAATCCTCTGACTAGACAGAAAAGCAAATGGATGGGGAGGTCTTGCAAGATGGTAACAGAGCTGCTGCGGTGCAGGAGAGGCATGAAATTAAAAAAAAAAAGACATTTTATTCTTTTTCTATAAAACATTTTTTTTTTTAGAACACAGAAAGCTGCTCTACTATGGTCTGTGACATCATCCACAGCCAAAAACCACATAAATAACCACTGCCTCAAAACACAACACTCTGCTTCCAGACTTTTTATGTAAAAGAAATGGTCCCTGGCCCTCTCTCTCTCTCTCTGCTGCATGGTCCCTGGCCCTCTCTCTCTCTCTCTCTCTCTCTCTGCTGCATGGTCCCTGGCCCCCACTCTCTCTCTCTCTCTGCTGCATGGTCCCTGGCCTTCTCTCTCTGCTGCATGGTCCCTCTCTCTCGCTCTCGCTCTCTCTGCTGCATGGTCCCTGGCCCCCTCTCTCTCTCTCTGCTGCATGGTCCCTGGCCCTCTCTCTCTCTCTCTCTCTGCTGCATGGTCCCTGGCCCTCTCTCTCTCTCTCTCTCTGCTGCATGGTCCCTGGCCCTCTCTCTCTCTCTCTCTCTGCTGCATGGTCCCTGGCCCTCTCTCTCTCTCTCTCTCTGCTGCATGGTCCCTGGCCCCCTCTCTCTCTCTCTGCTGCATGGTCCCTGGCCCTCTCTCTCTCTCTCTCTGCTGCATGGTCCCTCTCTCTCTCTCTCTCTCTCTGCTGCATGGTCCCTGGCCCTCTCTCTCTGCTGCATGGTCCCTGGCCCTCTCTCTCTGCTGCATGGTCCCTGGCCCTCTCTCTCTGCTGCATGGTCCCTGGCCCTCTCTCTCTGCTGCATGGTCCCTGGCCCTCTCTCTCTGCTGCATGGTCCCTGGCCCTCTCTCTCTCTCTGCTGCTGCATGGTCCCTGGCCCTCTCTCTCTCTCTGCTGCATGGTCCCTGCCCCCCTCTCTCTCTCTCTGCTGCATGGTCCCTGGCCCTCTCTCGCTCTCTCTGCTGCATGGTCCCTGGCCCTCTCTCTCGCTCTCGCTGCTGCATGGTCCCTGGCCCTCTCTCTCTCGCTGCTGCATGGTCCCTGGCCCTCTCTCTCTCTCTGCTGCATGGTCCCTGGCCCTCTCTCTCTCTCTGCTGCATGGTCCCTGGCCCTCTCTCTCTCTCTGCTGCATGGTCCCTGGCCCTCTCTCTCTCTCTGCTGCATGGTCCCTGGCCCTCTCTCTCTCTCTGTCTGCATGGTCCCTGGCCCTCTCTCTCTCTCTGCTGCATGGTCCCTGGCCCTCTCTCTCTCTCTCTCTGCTGCATGGTCCCTGGCCCTCTCCTCTCTCTCTCTCTGCTGCATGGTCCCTGGCCCTCTCTCTCTCTCTCTCTCTGCTGCATGGTCCCTGGCCCTCTCTCTCTCTCTCTCTCTGCTGCATGGTCCCTGGCCCTCTCTCTCTCTCTCTCTCTGCTGCATGGTCCCTGGCCCTCTCTCTCTCTCTCTCTCTGCTGCATGGTCCCTGGCCCTCTCTCTCTCTCTCTCTCTGCTGCATGGTCCCTGGCCCTCTCTCTCTCTCTCTCTGCTGCATGGTCCCTGGCCCTCTCTCTCTCTCTCTCTGCTGCATGGTCCCTGGCCCTCTCTCTCTCTCTCTCTCTCTGCTGCATGGTCCCTGGCCCTCTCTCTCTCTCTCTCTCTCTGCTGCATGGTCCCTGGCCCTCTCTCTCTCTCTCTCTCTCTGCTGCATGGTCCCTGGCCCTCTCTCTCTCTCTCTCTCTCTGCTGCATGGTCCCTGGCCCTCTCTCTCGCTCTCTCTGCTGCATGGTCCCTGGCCCTCTCTCTCTCTCTCTCTGCTGCATGGTCCCTGGCCCTCTCTCTCTCTCTGCTGCATGGTCCCTGGCCCTCTCTCTCTCTCTCTGCTGCATGGTCCCTGGCCCTCTCTCTCTCTCTCTGCTGCATGGTCCCCTGGCCCTCTCTCTCTCTCTCTGCTGCATGGTCCCTGGCCCTCTCTCTCTCTCTCTCTGCTGCATGGGTCCCTGGCCCTCTCTCTCTCTCTCTGCTGCATGGTCCCTGGCCCTCTCTCTCTCTCTCTCTCTGCTGCATGGTCCCTGGCCCTCTCTCTCTCTCTCTCTCTGCTGCATGGTCCCTGGCCCTCTCTCTCTCTCTCTGCTGCATGGTCCCTGGCCCCCTCTCTCTGCTGCATGGTCCCTGGCCCTCTCTCTCTCTCTGCTGCATGGTCCCTGGCCCTCTCTCTCTCTCTGCTGCATGGTCCCCTGGCCCTCTCTCTCTCTCTCTGCTGCATGGTCCCTGGCCCTCTCTCTCTGCTGCATGGTCCCTGGCCCTCTCTCTCTGCTGCATGGTCCCTGGCCCTCTCTCTCTCTCTGCTGCATGGTCCCTGGCCCTCTCTCTCTCTCTGCTGCATGGTCCCTGGCCCCCTCTCTCTCTCTCTGCTGCATGGTCCCTGGCCCTCTCTCTCTCTCTCTGCTGCATGGTCCCTGGCCCCCTCTCTCTGCTGCATGGTCCCTGGCCCTCTCTCTCTGCTGCATGGTCCCTGGCCCTCTCTCTCTGCTGCATGGTCCCTGGCCCTCTCTCTCTGCTGCATGGTCGCTGGCCCTCTCTCTCTCTCTGCTGCATGGTCCCTGGCCCTCTCTCTCTCTCTGCTGCATGGTCCCTGGCCCTCTCTCTCTGCTGCATGGTCCCTGGCCCTCTCTCTCTGCTGCATGGTCCCTGGCCCTCTCTCTCTGCTGCATGGTCCCTGGCCCTCTCTCTCTCTCTGCTGCATGGTCCCTGGCCCTCTCTCTCTGCTGCATGGTCCCTGGCCCTCTCTCTCTCTCTGCTGCATGGTCCCTGGCCCTCTCTCTCTGCTGCATGGTCCCTGGCCCTCTCTCTCTGCTGCATGGTCCCTGGCCCTCTCTCTCTGCTGCATGGTCCCTGGCCCTCTCTCTCTGCTGCATGGTCCCTGGCCCTCTCTCTCTCTCTGCTGCATGGTCCCTGGCCCTCTCTCTCTGCTGTGTCCCACCATCACAGGTAACAGTATTCTGTTAGATACTTGAATAAATATCTGTAAAAAATCCTATTAAGTGTAGTGCTGTGAAGCTTATAAATTCATAGTTTGAATTTAAAAAAAGTTCAAATCCTCTGACTAGACAGAAAAGCAAATGGATGGGGAGGTCTTGCAAGATGGTAACAGAGCTGCTGCGGTGCAGGAGAGGCATGAAATTAAAAAAAAAAGACATTTTATTCTTTTTCTATAAAACATTTTTTTTTTTAGAACACAGAAAGCTGCTCTACTATGGTCTGTGACATCATCCACAGCCAAAAACCACATAAATAACCACTGCCTCAAAACACAACACTCTGCTTCCAGACTTTTTATGTAAAAGAAATGGTCCCTGGCCCTCTCTCTCTCTCTCTGCTGCATGGTCCCTGGCCCTCTCTCTCTCTCTCTGCTGCATGGTCCCTGGCCCTCTCTCTCTCTCTCTCTCTCTCTCTGCTGCATGGTCCCTGGCCCTCTCTCTCTCTCTGCTGCATGGTCCCTGGCCCTCTCTCTCTCTCTCTCTGCTGCATGGTCCCTGGCCCTCTCTCTCTCTCTCTGCTGCATGGTCCCTGGCCCTCTCTCTCTCTCTCTGCTGCATGGTCCCTGGCCCTCTCTCTCTCTCTCTCTGCTGCATGGTCCCTGGCCCTCTCTCTCTCTCTGCTGCATGGTCCCTGGCCCTCTCTCTCTCTCTCTGCTGCATGGTCCCTGGCCCCCTCTCTCTGCTGCATGGTCCCTGGCCCTCTCTCTCTCTCTGCTGCATGGTCCCTGGCCATCTCTCTCTCTCTCTGCTGCATGGTCCCTGGCCCCCTCTCTCTGCTGCATGGTCCCTGGCCCTCTCTCTCTGCTGCATGGTCCCTGGCCCTCTCTCTCTGCTGCATGGTCCCTGGCCCTCTCTCTCTGCTGCATGGTCCCTGGCCCTCTCTCTCTCTCTGCTGCATGGTCCCTGGCCCTCTCTCTCTCTCTGCTGCATGGTCCCTCTCTCTCGCTCTCTCTGCTGCATGGTCCCTGGCCCCCTCTCTCTCTCTCTGCTGCATGGTCCCTGGCCCTCTCTCTCTCTCTCTGCTGCATGGTCCCTGGCCCTCTCTCTCTCTCTCTCTGCTGCATGGTCCCTGGCCCTCTCTCTCTCTCTGCTGCATGGTCCCTGGCCCCCTCTCTCTGCTGCATGGTCCCTGGCCCTCTCTCTCTCTCTGCTGCATGGTCCCTGGCCCCCTCTCTCTCTCTCTCTCTGCTGCATGGTCCCTGGCCCTCTCTCTCTCTCTCTGCTGCATGGTCCCTGGCCCTCTCTCTCTGCTGCATGGTCCCTGGCCCTCTCTCTCTGCTGCATGGTCCCTGGCCCTCTCTCTCTCTCTGCTGCATGGTCCCTGGCCCTCTCTCTCTGCTGTGTCCCACCATCACAGGTAACAGTATTCTGTTAGATACTTGAATAAATATCTGTAAAAAATCCTATTAAGTGTAGTGCTGTGAAGCTTATAAATTCATAGTTTGAATTTAAAAAAAGTTCAAATCCTCTGACTAGACAGAAAAGCAAATGGATGGGGAGGTCTTGCAAGATGGTAACAGAGCTGCTGCGGTGCAGGAGAGGCATGAAATTAAAAAAAAAAGACATTTTATTCTTTTTCTATAAAACATTTTTTTTTAGAACACAGAAAGCTGCTCTACTATGGTCTGTGACATCATCCACAGCCAAAAACCACATAAATAACCACTGCCTCAAAACACAACACTCTGCTTCCAGACTTTTTATGTAAAAGAAAGACAAAAAAAAAAAAAAACACTTTTAGGAAGTAGAATACTTACTAAAGAAGAATTGAGGTTTCTGTGTAAGTAAACACTTCCTGGGTTGGTGAGGGAGATTTCTTTTGCAAGTTTTCGATCAGTGATAACGCCAAATCGTATTGTTCCCACATAATCTAAAAAGAGAAAAGCAGAATATTTATCACTCACTAATATCAGAATTCATTTGCTGCAGGTTGACATTAAAGTTATTATTAAATATTCCTCAGAGTAATGTTGATCATTTTAAAGACGTCCATCATGTCCATCCATCTGCCAAATCTCCTCTACAACAACCAGTCTAACAATAGAAACCAAAGGGAATAATTCACCAACAACATTTCATAACCGCACACAGAGAACTAAAAGCAACCACTTAGTATAGGAATTTGCTAAAGTACTGTAGGATATGCACAGTTGTATCAGCGCTTCCAGGCATTATGCTGGTGCAATGATTGAGTATAAGTATTACGGTATAATTCACACGTGTAACCATCACTGTGCCTGTAACAAAAATGTCCGCTACCCACCACATGCAATGAAGCAGAAAAAGCCAACTTTATTAAGAGAAATAATAATCATGCAAGGCTGCAGTGTTCAAGACTAAATTTTTGTTAAAATATATGTTGATATGTAAAATACCTAAAACAACATACAAGAAATATTCATTAAATATTTAATGGTCCGTTTGATAGGCTACGTATTAGAAAAGAGGTTTGAAATAAAATAATTTATGAGTTGCAGACTAGATACAGCAAGATGTCACTGGCCCACCTCTCAGACACACATAATGGGATTATCACATCAGTTATATTAGTCTTGAAGTATGGATACACGGCTAAATAAGTACCCAAGGTACAATGTATCTCATATTACTAAAGAGCCACTGAAGTCCCACATTTACAGTATGTTCTTTTGAAAAACTAGGCTTGGTAATAAAAAGGATTTAAGAAAATAAAACAAGTCATTATCAAACAGATATAGAAATCACTGGGAGAGCAGCGCAGCGACGGGTTGTAGTGCTACTATTGCAACGCACTTTCCATTTGGTAAATGAACAGATTAAAACAAAACCAGTAAGTGCAATATGTGGTCTGCAAAGATCCTCAGGAACATTGGGAGTATCTAAAGAGTTCTAGTTAGCGCATTGTTTGGTGCCGTCTCATTATACATACACAACACAAGCACTTTATCACCACTAGCTACAAATGCTTCTAACTCCATTGATTTCCACATGCTTTACAACATCCTGTCTGTGTGCATTACTTTATCACCAGGGACTTGGGCTGCAGGTCTGTTCTATTGCAGTATTCATAAAGTAAGTTTGACCTTCGTTTTAGAACGTTTGTACGCTAAGGTGTTAAGTTCTATGATATTTTCAAGATGGTGATAGTAAGAGAAAACCACGTAAAGAACACCTTTTTTGTGAAACTTATCATTAGCCACAAACCAAACTTTAAAAACATTATTAAAATCATCTTTGTTAAAAATTGTTTGCTTAAAAACTGAATAAATACCCAGTATGGACGTCACTTCGGGGACTTTATTTAGAACTAGCGACTTGCCCGTCAAAAATGACGGGGCAATAACATTTGAAGCCAGGGGAATGCTGTTTGAGACATAATTGAAAGCGTTTTGTAGTGCGAGGACCTTTCGGCGCTCATTCTGAGCCTCTCCTGTCGTGTACTTTTGGTCCTCGGAGAGAGAGAGAGATATATTTCTATGTATATGTAGTTAATGATTAATATACTTTATTTATTTATAATTGATATATGCAGCGAGCAATAGCCTGAAGAGCTAACAATCTGTTTGTATTTTGCGTCTGCATAGAATATACATCGTGAGTGTTGGTGCGCTGCTTATAAAGTGTAATGAATGTTCCAAGTGCGCATCTAAATAGGCTGCATGCGCGAGGTAAAGCGGTATTGTATAGTCGTAATGTTATTAATGCGTTACGCGTCTCGTGAGTATTTTCCTTCTTTTCTAATAGTGTATCTTGTAGGTCGTAGTGTGATGTGTAAAGTGATACGCGTTTGGCATGGTTTTGCCCGGTCCAGGGTCGTGTAGCTTTTTTATTATTTCTCGGCGGCCATTTTTGTCCTCACTTAGGCGATTTTCGTGTGGTGAAAATAGTCTAAATTGAGTTAAATTCTTGTTCCACCTCACTCCCAGACGTTCTGGCTGTTGCCCCGTGCTGTCTGTGATGTTTTTGTAATTTTTTGGGGTGTATTTAGTGTGTTTTTTGTTCGGCGGCTAATCTTGTATCTTTTTTCTTCTAAGTCCCGCGAGGCTCGCAAGTCATGAGAGCCCGTCGTACGCACCTCACAAAGCGTGACAACGTCTCGCAGTTTGAGAACTATTATATGCAATTTAACTTTTATTTTATTCCTAGAGGTTTTGCTGTGCCACTTTGCATATATTTATCTCTAGATTTTATCTTGTACTTACTCTCTTGGGAATTGTTAAAGTGCAACGTGAAAAATTAAATAATATTATAATATTTCCCATATTGGATGTGAATCCTTCAGGTGTTCTGACTCCAAGCTATAACGCAGCTTGTAAAAAGTGCATCAAGTGCTAAATAAATCCGCTTAAGGTGCTCGAAAATTGTGCAACAAAATACTGCGATTATTAAGTATAAAGGCCAATGTCTGTCTCTAAATTACAAAGTGCTTTAGTGATATTTTGTAACAATTTCTTTTACAATTGCACACATGTCCATTGCACCATATAAAGAGACTTTGTCACTATTACTCAATAAAATGATACTTATAATTTAGCCGAGTCAGTTTGTATATAGTTGCCTAACGCTTATAATTTTTTGCAAAGGCTTAATATCAGTGTCCGTGCTGCTGTGCCTGCTGTCTATGTATAGAGATCCCCTTATTAGTATAGTTCCTTGATGTTTGTACCGATCATCTTATATTTCTTTGAGGCTATTCAAGCTGGCGTTTCTTGCTTGCGGTGGTATAATCTGGCGCAGCGTCTGACGCCAGTAAGTGACGTCACGGCGCTCCGACGTACATTTCTGCGAGTTCCTAAGTCTCAGGTCATCAGGGGCTGTCTTACTCTGTCTCTGAAGACTTTATGGTGTTTGGGCTAATTAATTTTAAACTCTTGCGTGCCTGTATTGAATTGTACCAAATAACTTTATTAGTATATTACAATGTATTAGTTACCATTATAAGTCTATTACTGGACTTTTATTTTTAAAATACTACTTGTCATTGTTTTAACTTTCTATAATGATATATGGGATAAACTAATGCTGTAGTTGCTGGTATATAAATCTTATATTATTCTATACCTTTATTTTTGAGATCAGTTCTTGAAATATATGCAATTTTTAATAAATTTAGATTTTATTGTTTTTCTTTTATGATTTGGATATTAAAAATGTTCATAACTTAATTTTTAAATTTTGAATAAATCCTATATTTATATAGGTATTAATTGTAGATAAGCTAGTCTTATTATTCTATTATTCTTTTATGACTTTATTGATAATTTTGTAATTTAGTACTTCATATGATTTTATGAATTTAATAAATGGTGCCCATTTGACTTTTTGCATTTAACCAAACGATCCATTTTGCTTCTTTGCATAACAAGCTGTCTGCTAGTTTCTCCAATGTACTTTTTATTACAAAGACAGACAATTTGGTAAATCACCACCTCAGTTTGGCAATGGATTCTATGTTGTATACGTTTAGTTTCAGCTGTATCTTTAAAAAAATGTTGTCGTCAGCACTTGGTTACAGGCTTTTCATTTACCACAAGGCATACAGCCTGAGCAACAGTTTTTAACAAAGATAATTTTAATAAAGTAATAAAGTTTAAGTTTTTAAAGTTTGGTTTGTGGCTAATAATAAATTCCACAAAAGGTGTTCTTTAAGTGGTTTTCTCTTACTATCACTATCTTGAAAATATCACAGTTGTATTTAAGATTTCACAACAAACTGAAATTTATGATCGGATGAAAGATCCACAAAGGCCACCCCGAGTAAGGAATAATCATTTAGGATTTAACGAAAATTCACTGTAACTATGTGACCATCTACTGTGCACGATTATGCTGTGATAAGTGGACTTTGTTCCGGGAATACTTTTCTGTAGATGTTCAGCATTTGACAAACCCATACGTTCAAAATGAATCACCGACAAGTGCCCCTCAAAAATAGAGGAAGTCGTGCACTAGGACAAAACATTACAATACTGCACACTTGCCCCACAAGTACCGATGCTTTATCTGTCCTCCCCCATCCCTAGTTCGCCTCTCAGTTGTTTTAAGAGTCCCACACCCTTCCATTGACTGAGTGAACAAGCACATTCTATAAGGAATACATCCCAGGCATATGGTTATTGTTTAGTTGGGTCCGACTGTGACCCCAAGGACCAAAACATGCCAGGCACATCTATCAGCCACTAGATCTCTGAGCTCCATCAAGCTCATGTTCACTGCTTAAATTACATCATCTATCCATCTCCACCCCTGCCGTCCCCTTCTCCATGTGCCTTAAATCTTTTCTAGGGAATCCTGTCTTCTCACGAAATGGACAAAATATTTGAGCTTCAGTGAACAGTTAGTCTTCATCTCCTGCAGTCTTGATTTATCGGATCTTCTTGTGGTCCAAAGGACTCCAAATAATTTTCACCACAAATCAAAGGCGTCAATTCTCTGGCGCTCAGACTTCTTTATGGTCCAGCTCTCACATCCGTATGTTACTACTGGGAATACCAGAGGTCTAACTATGCGGACCTTAGTTGATAGTTTAAGATATTACATTTTACTACCATCTTTTAATTTCATGCTAGTCACCATGTGAAGAGATTGTGGATACCAGGAAAATAAAATCTGTCGCTGCCTCCACTTCTTCCCCTTTAGATAGTAAGTCTGAGTTTTGAATCTTGCATGGTGCTTTGGGAACGCACTTTGGACACTGGATTCTAATCTCAAAGGCAGGGCCCTCCATTTTTTGCAATGGGTTAATATTTTGCTTTGAACATAATCCATGTATAGTGCTACGGAATATGTTGGTGTGTTACAAATAAACATTAATAATAATAATAATAATAATAATAAAATAATCCATTTGCCAGGAACTGAGATTGCAGTTTGCCATTATCTTTTTAACATTGAGCAACAGACCATCCCAGGTATGCCCTGCTGATTATTTTTGGAAATTATATTTTGTCTTGAGCTTCACAAGGAGACTAGAGCAAAGAAATGATCTGCAGCTTACAGAATGTTCTTCCATTTCTCTCTTAGGAGCTTGTCATTTAAAACTAAACTAACCTACATTGTTACTTACACACTAGAACGTCATGTCTGTGCGAGATTGGACCAGTGTTACCCTCTCCATAGATAACTATGTGGCCCTTTGATGCTGGAATGATCTAAAGATTAAAACCTTTTATAAAAATACTGTAAGATTAAAGATAAGCACAACACTGGGATTTGTGTCCCCTGAATTTACAATATAATTTGTTTCTCAAATACATTTTAAAACCCACAATTTAAGGAGAATGGCTACATAGGATGTGGAGGTGAACATGTCTGTGTGCTCCGTGCCCACTGGCAGGGACTTACCTTTCTGTAATGAATGCAGTGCTGAGCTGAAGAATGTCAGGTAGCCTGGGGGCTGAGGGGAGGCATTGAACTCAAAATAACCAAGCACACCAGGCTGGGGAGAAAAAGGTTATACTTATTAAGCACATGTACAGTTTATTAAAGAGACACAAGACTCAAGCATTTAAAGAAGTGGTCTTTAATCATATCTTTAAAAAAATAGTTCTGTAAAGGCTAAAAACATAATACAAAAAGCAACATTATGGAATTTAGCTATGCACTACTATCAAGGCCATCCTCGGAAAACTCCAGAATTTGGAGTTTCCGGTGCAGCCAGAGTAATTAAGATTACATTAATGAATATATATAAATCCCCCTAATGTATATATTTTCCGGCTGTCAATATAATTTCCACAGTGAGAATTCAATGTGGATTTCTTATCCAGTCAAATGCCATAGCCCAGGATGTGTTTTCTCCATTTACCCCATAAATGGCTGAGAATCAACAATGGTATCTCACTGTAAAGCCAAAGGAGCAGCATTTATTTATAGTTTCCTTTTCTAGCAGAGCCTCAGTTGGCGAGTTAACAATATCTTAAAAATAAATAGTTTTTATTGTAATCTTTTTAGCTGCTTTTGCAAACCCTGTTCGGGTCATACCAATAAAACGATATAAAACGCACAAAGAGAAATCTGAAGACACAGAATATAATGATATCACATGAAATGCCTGCGCTGTGATCTTTCTTATTTGTATCTAACACATCTGAACAGAAGAGGTGCAGCGTTATCTAGTGGCTGTATAATAATTTACATTTGAATTTTAATCCCACATCAAATTCCTGGGGGCAAAAAAAAATGTGTAATCTACAGATATTTAACTGTAATAGGCTGAACGGTTTGTCTATTTCTTGATGCATTACATGTTCTATTTGTCAAAGGGTAAGTCGTTTCTAGACATTAATTTGTACAGGAAAATGTTTGACATGAAGATGATGACATGCTTCAACACAAAAGATACCGGACTTAATATTGAGTGGGGTTTTCAAGCACATTATCAATATTTGTTGTGACCCTGCCACAATCCTTCTCATATGATATTTATAGATACTATGAGATTTATAGCCTAACTTATTCTACTCTTGTTTCCTCTTATCTCAAATCTTGTGTAGAGACCTGCACACTTGACCAATCAGTACATTATTTATGAACCTGTCGCTCTCAATCTCTCCTCTCTATTCAGCTGCTTACCACAATCAGTATTGCTTCCGACTTGATAAAGAGAGGTGATCCTCTCTGTCATTAGGACTAAAATGTTTGATACACTGATAAACGCTGGGACACCAGAAGCTTCTATATTATTACTGTCTGTAGATCATATACAATCATATACTGCACCATACTGTGTAACATATTCATGCTTTATACATCATTTTTAATTATAATACTTCATAATATTTTGCAGAGCTGCGGTCATGTAAAAAATAGGTAAGAACTTGGCAGTGGGCTCAGCTCCTGGAAACAACATAAGGTGATTAGAGGAGGTCTGGGGTTACATCTTTTACATTTAGCTTTTAAGAACTAAATATGACAACAGGCAAAGGCTTTTTTAAATAGAAAAAAACCACAACCTTTTAACGTTTAGATGAAATTCTTCTTTATTGCAGGTTTACTTTTAGAACTGTTACTGCAGGTACTCTCGGGAGAGCAGAAAGCTAATGAGATTCCTATTAAAACCACTGTCAGTTTTAGATGACACAAAATAGTAGATTTTACTAGACCATAACAGCGTAAAAAAAAAAGTAAAAGTAAAGAGTTTATAAAAAAAAAAAAGTAATGAATTAGCGTTTGTATTATTTTTTTAGACAATCTGCTAAGTATACATTTTCAATGTAAAAAATATATAAAAGTTTGCATTTAAAAGCCAAGAGGACCAATTAAATCAAATTGTATTCATTGTGAAGTGTTGGGGACAGTCAGGTAACATTTCTGCAGTTCTGGGCATACCGAGCTCCTTTGAAGAGGAAAGATGGATGACACCGTTCACATGGATTCAAAATTACTTTTGAGAGGCTTAGCCTCCATTTAAAGGGTTTTTATATTAAAATAATCTACCAAAGTATGTGTTTGCATCTAAATATAATTTTATTAACAAGTGCTTAAAAGCTTTGTTTTACTCACTGAAACCTGCCAAATAGGCAATACAAAGCAAACCCCCCCCCCCCCAGCAGCTCATGCACAGTGTTCCTACTGGTATTGGATGTACTAGCCAATCACAGGCTCTCAACATCAAATTTTGGAATGCTGCTGAATGAGAATGTGATTGGTTAGTGCATCTACTATTACAGAGACACTAGTAAAAACAGAGCTTTTATGCACCTGTTAATAAAATGTTTAGATGCACACGCACACTTTGGTAGCTTATTTTAATATTAAACACAGGGAACCTTAATATCAATATGAAGTGTCTGTAGTAAACGAAACGGATAATAATGCACAGAAAAGTACCTCGTAATGTGATAGGAAATCCTGCAGCCTGGGGAGAGATGGAATGTACAGAAGTGGATTCATCACCCGGCGCACAAACTTCTCAATGTAAGCAGCGGTCATCGGTCCTTTATACTCAATGGGACCAAAGCTGCAAAAGAATAAAGTTGTATCTGATGAGAAACTGCCAGAATTAAAGACAATCAGAGATGAAGCTGCGACAGGTAACACTGCACCGAGGGGAAATCGCACGCTGCGACAGGTAATACCGCACCGAGGGGAAATCGCACGCTGCGACAGGTAATACCGCACCGAGGGGAAATCGCACGCTGCGACAGGTAATACCGCACCGAGGGGAAATCGCACGCTGCGACAGGTAATACCGCACCGAGGGGAAATCGCACGCTGCGACAGGTATTACCGCACCGAGGGGAAATCGCACGCTGCGACAGGTAATACCGCACCGAGGGGAAATCGCACGCTGCGACAGGTAATACCGCACCGAGGGGAAATCGCACGCTGCGACAGGTAATACCGCACCGAGGGGAAATCGCACGCTGCGACAGGTAATACCGCACCGAGGGGAATCGCACGCTGCGACAGGTACCACTGCACCGAGGGGAATCGCACGCTGCGACAGGTACCACTGCACCGAGGGGAATCGCACGCTGCGACAGGTAACACTGCCCCGGGGTGAATCGCACGCTGCGACACGTAACACTCCCCCGAGGGGAATCGCACGCTGCGACAAGTAACACTCCCCCGAGGGGAAGCACACAGTGCGACAGGTAATACTGCACCAGGGGGAAATCGCACGCTGCGACAGGTAATACTGCACGGGATCACACGCTGCGACAGGTAATACTGCACCGGGATCACACGCTGCGACAGGTAATACTGGACCTGTGGGGGGGGGGGGGGGGGGGAGCACAAGCTGCGACAGGTAATACTGGACCTGGGGGGGGGGGGGGGGGGGAGCACAAGCTGCGACAGGTAATACTGGACACTGGGGGGGGGGGGGGGGGAGCACAAGCTGCGACAGGTAATACTGGGACCGGTGGGGGGGGGGGGGGGGGGTGGGGGAGCACAAGCTGCGACAGGTAATACTGGACCTGGGGGGGGGGGAGCACAAGCTGCGACAGGTACCACTGCACCGAGGGAATCGCACGCTGCGACAGGTACCACTGCACCGAGGGGAATCGCAACGCTGCGACAGGTAAACACTGCCCCGAGGGAATCGCACGCTGCGACAAGTAACACTCCCCCGAGGGGAAGCACACAGTGCGACAGGTAATACTGCACCAGGGGAAATCGCACGCTGCGACAGGTAATACTGCACCGGGATCACACGCTGCGACAGGTAATACTGCACCGGGATCACACGCTGCGACAGGTAATACTGCACCGGGATCACACGCTGCGACAGGTAATACTGGACCGGGGGGGGGGGGGGGGGGGGGGGAGCACAAGCTGCGACAGGTAATACTGGACCGGGGGGGGGGGGGGGGGGGGAGCACAAGCTGCGACAGGTACTACTGGACCGGGGGGGGGGGGGGGGGGGGAGCACAAGCTGCGACAGGTAATACTGGACCGGGGGGGGGGGGGGGGAGCACAAGCTTGCGACAGGTAATACTGGACCTGGGGGGGGGGGAGCACAAGCTGCGACAGGTAATACTGGACCTGGGGGGGGGGGGGGGAGCACAAGCTGCGACAGGTAATACTGGGACCTGGGGGGGGGGGGAGCACAAGCTGCGACAGGTAATACTGGACCTGGGGGGGGGGGGGAGCACAAGCTGCGCAGGTAATACTGGACCTGGGGGGGGGGGGAGCACAAGCTGCGACAGGTAATACTGGACCTGGGGGGGGGGGGGGGAGCACAAGCTGCGACAGGTAATACTGGATCGGGGGGGGGGGGCGGAGCACACGCTGCGACAGGTAATACTGGACCTGGGGGGGGGGGGGGGAGCACAAGCTGCGACAGGTACCACTGCCACCGAGGGGAATCGCACGCTGCGACAGGTACCACTGCACCGAGGGGAATCGCACGCTGCGACAGGTAACACTGCCCCGAGGGGAATCGCACGCTGCGACAAGTAACACTCCCCCGAGGGGAAGCACACAGTGCGACAGGTAATACTGCACCAGGGGAAATCGCACGCTGCGACAGGTAATACTGCACCGGGATCACACGCTGCGACAGGTAATACTGGACCTGTGGGGGGGGGGGGGGGAGCACAAGCTGCGACAGGTAATACTGGACCGGGGGGGGGGGGGGGGGGGGGGGAGCACACGCTGCGACAGGCAACACTGCACCGGGATCACGCGCTGCGACAGGCAACACTGCACCGGGATCACGCGCTGCGACAGGCAACACTGCACCGGGATCACGCGCTGCGACAGGCAACACTGCACCGGGATCACGCGCTGCGACAGGCAACACTGCACCGGGATCACGCGCTGCGACAGGCAACACTGCACCGGGATCACGCGCTGCGACAGGGCCAACACTGCACCGGGATCACGCGCCTGCGACAGGCAACACTGCACCGGGATCACGCGCTGCGACAGGCAACACTGCACCGGGATCACGCGCTGCGACAGGCAACACTGCACCGGGATCACGCGCTGCGACAGGCAACACTGCACCGGGATCACGCGCTGCGACAGGCAACACTGCACCGGGATCACGCGCTGCGACAGGCAACACTGCACCGGGATCACGCGCTGCGACAGGCAACACTGCACCGGGATCACGCGCTGCGACAGGCAACACTGCACCGGGATCACGCGCTGCGACAGGCAACACTGCACCGGGATCACGCGCTGCGACAGGCAACACTGCACCGGGATCACGCGCTGCGACTAGGCAACACTGCACCGGGATCACGCGCTGCGACAGGCAACACTGCACCGGGATCACGCGCTGCGACAGGCAACACTGCACCGGGATCACGCGCTGCGACAGGCAACACTGCACCGGGATCCGCGCTGCGACAGGCAAACACTGCACCGGGATCACGCGCTGCGACAGGCAACACTGCACCGGGATCACGCGCTGACGACAGGCAACACTGCACCGGGATCACGCGCTGCGACAGGCAACACTGCACCGGGATCACGCGCTGCTGACAGGCAACACTGCACCGGGATCACGCGCTGCGACAGGCAACACTGCACCGGGATCACGCGCTGCGACAGGCAACACTGCACCGGGATCACGCGCTGCGACAGGCAACACTGCACCGGGATCACGCGCTGCGACAGGCAACACTGCACCGGGATCACGCGCTGCGACAGGCAACACTGCACCGGGATCACGCGCTGCGACAAGGCAACACTGCACCGGGATCACGCGCTGCGACAGGCAAACACTGCACCGGGATCACGCGCTGCGACAGGCAACACTGCACCGGGATCACGCCGCTGCGACAGGCAACACTGCACCGGGATCACGCGCTGCGACAGGCAACACTGCACCGGGATCACGCGCTGCGACAGGCAACACTGCACCGGGATCACGCGCTGCGACAGGCAACACTGCACCGGGATCACGCGCTGCGACAGGCAACACTGCACCGGGATCACGCGCTGCGACAGGCAACACTGCACCGGGATCACGCGCTGCGACAGGCAACACTGCACCGGGATCACGCGCTGCGACAGGCAACACTGCACCGGGATCACGGCGCTGCGACAGGCAACACTGCACCGGGATCACGCGCTGCGACAGGCAACACTGCACCGGGATCACGCGCTGCGACAGGCAACACTGCACCGGGATCACGCGCTGCGACAGGCAACACTGCACCGGGATCACGCGCTGCGACAGGCAAACACTGCACCGGGGATCACGCGCTGCGACAGGCAACACTGCACCGGGATCACGCGCTGCGACAGGCAACACTGCACCGGGATCACGCGCTGCGACAGGCAACACTGGCACCGGGATCACGCGCTGCGACAGGCAACACTGCACCGGGATCACGCGCTGCGACAGGCAACACTGCACCGGGATCACGCGCTGCGACAGGCAACACTGCACCGGGATCACGCGCTGCGACAGGCAATACTGCACCGGGATCACGCGCTGCGACAGGCAATACTGCACCGGGATCACGCGCTGCGACAGGCAATACTGCACCGGGATCACGCGCTGCGAGAGGCAATACTGCACCGGGATCACGCGCTGCGGACAGGCAATACTTGCACCGGGATCACGCGCTGCGACAGGCAATACTGCACCGGGATCACGCGCTGCGACAGGCAATACTGCACCGGGATCACACGCGCTGCGACAGGCAATACTGCACCGGGATCACGCGCTGCGACAGGCAATACTGCCACCGTGATCCTCACACGCTGCGACAGGTAATACTGCACCGGATCACGCGCTGCGACAGGTAATACTGCACCGGGAATCACACGCTGCGACAGGTAATACTGCACCGGGATCACGCGCTGCGACAGGTAATACTGCACCGGGATCACGCGCTGCGACAGGTAATACTGCACCGGGATCACGCGCTGCGACAGGTAATACTGCACCGGGATCAGTACACCTTGTGTGCATATCCTGTACTACAGAACCTCTACCAATTGCCAGGATAATATTTATGTTTTTCTTCACAGATATGTACCATAAACAGAGACCCTCCACTCCCTTATATTCAAAAAGGCATAATGTCTGCTGAAGTCACTGATCAAACTAGTGTGGTAAATCTTTACTCTAAAAAACAAAGCTTAGCTTTAAGCCGTCAGTTTAGGTAACCAGTCAGTCTATGAAAGTTATCACACAGGAGCAAAAGACTTTTTGAGAGAGTGTCAGAATACCAGGTAATACCTATTTAATTCAGGTACACGTCTTACCCATACACTTGCCTGAAGGAAAGAAACAAAATCCATTTACCTGCTATCTAATTTACTATGAAGTTGAACCATAAGTTCAGGCCATTTAAAAAGTAACTCTTAAAGGTATAGAAGGATCCTGGGTGTTACTAGGTGAATAATCCCTCTGTATCTATTTACTTTTATGTACTTTACTTTAAGATGTGCTTATAAGCTCTGTTTTATTGCCTAAACGCACAAATAGTCCCTGTATGGGTCTGCCCACTGTAGCCTACGAAGAAACAGAATCTAGTACTGGGTATGCAGTGTCTCATACTAACCAATCAGTGACCATCTCTCAGCAACATGCTGCTGAGACATGGTCCCTTATAGGCTACAAAGTCTGGGTCTGCACCAAATCTGAAAAAAGCCTGCAGCATGAGCCCTTATAAACCCCTGGATAGAGTATTAGTCTGATTAATGACTTCAGCAGACACAGGTCCATAATACAATCACTGCATATGTTCAATACCGTCGGTGTATTGCCAGAGACATATTTTAAATGTACAATAAATCTATTTGCATATTAATGAAAACATGTTGTTTGCAATTAGACAAAAATACACATTCACAGGCTACATGTACACAGCATGTCGGGCAGCTTGTATGGGAGTGTGAGATTATGCCTTTGGTTAGTATTATACAAATAACTGAGAATGTTCTGCTATTTGCACAAGTCAGTACCAGGGGAGTATGGGTAATTTGTATATTCAGCCAGTTTGTGGTCAGAGCAAAGTCCGAACGGTACATGTGGCAGATCCTGCAGTTTTCTATTTGCATTAAATGTCTCACACTAATAGACCCAAGAGGGCGGCTCAATGTGGCCTCAAGTCAAGCAGCTCATTTCTTGGTTTCTGCTCACGCACACAGTGCCGCTGTAAGACCCACCAATAAGAAGTTGTACACTCAGCTTTCCCATATAAAAGGGATACGGAAGGTCCCTGTGCGTTACTAGGTATATAATATCCATCTGTATCTATTACTTATATTAAAAAGTGCTTATAAGCTCTGTATTCACTGCCTAAAACCAAAGAAAGAGTCCCTGTACGCGTCTTCCCTCTGCAGCATGTGCAGACACAAACTTTGTAGTGCTGGATGCGCAGTGTAGTGTCCTAGCCCATCAGGGACCACATCTCAGCAGCATGTTGCTGCGAGATGGCAACTGATTGGTTAGTATGAGGCACTGCCAGCCAGCTCTACAGAGTCTGTGTCTGCATACAGAGGGCAGACCCATACAGGAACTATTTGTTTGCTTTTAGGCAGTAAAAGCAAAGCTTAGAAGCACTACTTAATAATAAAAAGCACATAAAGTAAACAGATTCACAGGGATATTACATACCTAGTAACATCCAGAGACTTCTATGAATTAAATGGAGAAAGTATATGTTTGTTTATTAGTTATGTAGGACGTTCTTTGCCTGATCTTCTCATAGCTATTAGAGTAATAGGCGGCCACTTTGTACCCACTTTCATTTAAGGTATGTTTACTTTATTTGACTATAGGCTATGTACACTTTACAGAACTGGACAGTTATTGATCCTTGGAAGACGAGAGCGAGTGTGCCACTAGAAGAAAATGTACGGTAAGTCTATTTTTAGCCCAGACAACTTGAATGCTGAACTGTATAAACCGATTGGCTCAAAATACCAATCAAAACTACAGCTGCAGTTTTATTAACGTCTCCATGTTCAATATTTTGCCTTACCGGATATACAGAGGCAACAAAAGCAGGTGCTGAAAAGGATTTAAATGCCTATAAAAGAGCAGCTTGTGCACAGCTTGGAAATCCCCTTCGAAACCCCAGATTGTACGGAGAATCCACAGTATCTACGACATACAACATACATCCATCACCATTGTGTTCAGGGACAATATCATTGAGCTTATGGTGGGCAAAATAGCGATAGAAGCCCCCGCCGGACAGAGTACAGTAACTAAATAGTACATTTGTGATCACATTTCAAAGTCTAAAAAATGTATTTTATGCTCAGAAAAAAAAAAATACAAATATAATATTCTTAGTAGCTATTGGAGCAGATATCGACTGCTTCATTTGGCTAATTACCTCTTATGGTACAAGTTAATCACAGGGAAATAGAAGAAACTTTTTTGTTTCCTGCACTTGCCCTGGTGCCACCAGCAGTTGACAGCCACAAACAGTACCTACAAAAGAAAATACCACATTATATGGCTATTAGGACGACATCTTTTTTCCATTAAACCCGGGGTCTTATGTTTCAATTTTAACATCATGATTGGCATAAAGCAAGTTGTGATTTAAAGTCCCATATTTACTTCCCATATTCTCTTTTATAAATATGTTAATAAACAAGACATCTTTACTGATCTCATATATACTGCTCTGTACCATCCTGTAGAGAAGGTCAAGAAGACTCATTGGAAGAGCTTTATAATTGGTTTAAATGCTACAGTATTAGTTCTTAAAGCTCACGAGTAAAACTACCCCATAGTATTTGGGAAGCTTTAGGTCCTGAACAGACCATGAACGACAAGGCCCATGAAGCTTAAATAAATCTTCACATTTTTCCCTTGCACTTAAAATGTCTAGCGAGTCCAAAAGGCATAAAACTGAAATTTTTTTGGTTGCAGCAAAAATAATGTATTACAAATTGAGTGTCTTTGTGATTTGTGGACCTTTAAGCAGTTTAGGAAGCGCCACAAAGAAGTTTACTGCAAAATCAATTATAAATACTTAAAAAATGATATACGGTAGAGAAAAACTGCTTGCACAATGTATAGCCAGGTTGTAGTGTTCTTTAAAATTAAATCAACTTCAGGTCAGGGTGACAGTGTGCATTTAAACATAAAGTCTACCAGTATTTCTGCTCTCTCAGTAGGTGACCAGGTGTTGTGTTGTGCATTTGCAGATACAGCCAAAAAAAGAAAAAAACATAGAAGATCAAACCTTATTTCTGGAAAAATGATTTAAAAAAAATGATTTGTGAAAAGCCAAAGCAACCCTGTATTTTGTGGCTAAAATCTCATGAAACATCAGAGACCTGATTATTTACCTGGTCAGCCAACCTATTGGCTACTTTTTCTATTTCAGCCCTTGCGGCTATGGACTGGCCACACCATGGCGCATAAAGGAAGAACATGGTTATCTCAGAGTCCTGCTGAATGTGCTCAGCATAATCAAGCTGCCCCCGGAAAAGATCCACCACAGGGGACTGAGCCGGGAAGAAGTGTACCGGGGGTCTGGCTGGCATGATAACATCTTTAGCTCGGCTGTGGAAACAAAAAGAGACATGTCATAGGGGCACTAGGACAATGTATTATATACAGTGCCTTGCAAAAGTATTCACCCCCTGTGACTTTTTACCTATTTTGTTACATTACAGCCTTAAGTTCAATGTTTTGTTAATCTGAATTTTATGTGGCGGATCAGAACACAATAGTCTAAGTCTAAGTGAAGTGAAATGAGAAAAATATATACATAAAACTCTTTTTTAAAAGTAGAAAACAGATAATATGCATGTGCGTATGGATTCACCCCCTTTGTTATGAAGCCCATAAAAAGCTCTGGTGCAACCAATTTCCTTCAGAAATCACATAATTAGTGACATGATGTCCACCTGTGTGCAATCTAAGTGTCACATGATCTGTCATTACATATACACACCTTTTTTGAAAGGCCCCAGAGGCTGCAACACCTAAGCAAGAGGCACCACTAACCAAACATGAAGACCAAGGAACTCTCCAAACAAGTAAGGGACAATGTTGTTGAGAAGTACAAGTCAGGGTTAGGTTATAAAAAATATCCAAATCTTTGATGATCCCCAGGAGCACCATCAAATCTATCATAACCAAATGGAAAGAACATGGCACAACAGCAATCCTGCCAAGAGACGGCCGCCCACCAAAACTCACGGACCGGGCAAGGAGGGCATAATCAGAGAGGCAGCACAGAGACCTAAGGTAAACCCTGGAGGAGCTGCAGAGATCCACAGCAGAGACTGGAGTATCTGTACATAGGACGACAATAAGCCGTACGCTCCATAGAGTTGGGCTTTATGGCAGAGTGGCCAGAAGAAAGCCATTACTTTCAGCAAAAACAAAATGGCACGTGGGAGACTCCCAAAATGTATGGAGGAAGGTGCTCTGGTCTGATGAGGACTAAAACTGAACTTTTCGTCCATCAAAGAAAACGCTATGGTCTGGCGCAAACCCAACACATCACATGACCCAAAGAGCACCATCCCCCCAGTGAAACATGGCGGTTGGCAGCATCATGCTGTGGGGATGGGACTGGGGAAACTGGTCAGAGTTGAGGGAAAGATGGATGGTGCTAAATACAGGGATATTCCTGAGCAAAACCTGCACCACTCTGTGCGTGGATTTGAGGCTAGGACGGAGGGTCACCTTCCAGCAGGACAATGACCCCAAACACACGGCTAAAGCAACACTTGGGGGGTGTAAGGGGGAAACATGTAAATGGTGTTGGAATGGCCCGAGTCACAGCCCAGACCTCAATCCAATAGGAAATCTGTGGTCAGACTTAAAGATTGCTGATCACAAACCATCGAACTTGAAGGAGCTGGAGCAGTCTTGCAAGGAGGAATGGACAGAAATCCCAGTGGTAAGATGTGGCAAGCTCATAGAGACTTATCCAAAGCGACTTGGAGATGTGTTGCTGCAAAAAGGTGGCGCTACAAAGTATTGGCTTTAGGGGGTGAATAGTTATGCACAGGGACTTGTTCTGTTATTTTGTCCTATTTGTTGTTTCCTTCACAATAAAAAAAATAATCTTCAAAGTTGTGGCAGGTTCTGTAAATAAAATGATGCAAATCCTCAAACAATCCGTGTTACTGCCAGGTTGTGAGGCAACAAAACAAGAAAATGCCAAGGGGGTGAATACTTTTGCAAGGCAGTGTACCATTTATTACTTAGCCTTGAAGAAGCTCAATATTAGCATTTACTAGATATGTTAAAGTATACATGTTAATAAGCAACAATCCTGATATACATTGTATGATATAAACCACCTAATGCCGCTTACGCCATACCTGCTACCAATGGCGTATTCCTGCCCAGGTCAGCAATATTTAAGGTAGGACATTTTCATGGGGGAAAAAGTGGCATGACCTTGCTGGTACAGAGCTACTGAACAGAATTGGCGACCTTGCATTGATGTTTATATATACACAACTAGCGACTTGCCCGTCAAAAATGATGGCACTGCTGCTTGCCACACAATCTGAGCACCTTTGGTGGGCTGTGAGTCAGGCTGGCAAGTTAATTTGAGGCATATTTGCCATTTTTTCACGATCGAAAATCGCCTAAGAGAAAAGAATGGCTGCCGAAAAAACACAACGAAATCAAGGCAGAAGGACGGAAAACTGCCCTGAAGGAAGTAAAAATGAGCGCTAAGCAGTAAAACTTCATCCAAGCCACTAACATTTAACACATCTGGGGAGAGGCTTGCAACGAGCACCTTTGGCCGAAGGCACTCAGCGCAGGGCTCTCACAATGAGCGCTGAAGGTGCTCAGAGGGGCAAAATCCTCACATGGGATGGCAAAAAGCATTGCCAGGTTTACAATTTTATTCCCTTCATTTTTGACGGGCAATTTCCTAGTCCTAGATATATGTGCAATACCTGCAAACTACAGTAAAACAAGCAAATATATAATGTCACTTATTGAAAACGCGAATATATGCGACTGATCTGTGCGTATTTATTGGCACGGACAGGATGATTGCATTCTAGTGATCACGTGTACATACAGATATTTTACAGGGAAAACATGGGACAGGTGTGTATGGGCTATGTGCGCAGACACATCATGATACATTCGCAAATATTTTCTAAATATGCC
>CM050172.1:110479743-110612679 GCA_027410445.1 Discoglossus pictus | reverse complement strand
TATAATGTTCTGTATAAGGACTCCTTTATGTACGGGCGAGCCACATGAAGGAGTCTAGTTATAACAGGACCATTATTATCTAGACCTCTCCCTCCCCGTGTCTCTCCCTCTCCCTACCGTTTGTCTCCTCGGCTTAGTAATTGCGATTTCTCCCCCCCCCCCCCCCCCCCTGCTATTTTTAACATCGTTACAGACAAACTCACAATTGCCACAACTATTATATGTGATATTTCTAGCTATATATATATATATATATATATATATATATATATATATAATGAGTTTTGCAGTTTATTATGATACCTTTTGTATTGGGCAAACGTCTTATTTATAGTGACGAGCTTTCGAGAGGTTCAACCTCTCTTTGTCAAGTCTGAAGCAATACTAACATGAGATGGAACCCTCAGTTTGATGCAGATAGAGTGGAGACCGCATCTGACATCAGGTAAATACTTATAGGGAAAACGCAACGTAGTATAGGAAACACATACACACATACACCAATATATACATGAAAAACAGAGCACTGTAGTCCACAGTGATATGTTTCCTGTTGGACAAACAACTCACTAAGAGTGCCAGCCTGTTATGGTATAATAGGATAAAATCACATCAAATTCTGATAATGTGTTAGAAAACCCAAGTCCATATTAAGTCCTGTATTTTTAGTGTTGAAGAATGTGATCATCTTTATTTCAAATGCAATTCTCTCTTGGATTTTGTTTACATTTTTCTCTGAGTATTTTGATTTTTAAGTTTTTGGATGGAGTGATCATTCCCACTGTGGTACAATAACTCTCTTCATTATGCTTTCTTATTGAATGCCTGCGTACATTCATCCTTAAATGCATTTTTTGGCTGGTTTCTCCATATGTAACAGCCTGTGTCACATAAATTACATTGTATTATATAAACAACATTGGACAATGTACATGAATTCAACCCTTTTTTGTGTTATAGGTCTTGTTGTTATGTGTGGCTGTATCATCATTACAAATGTGTTGACGTAATTTGCTGACACTTTTGTTACAAGGTTTAGTTCCATTTTTGGTATTCAGTTGTTCCTTGGCCAATCTTCTCTCCTGACAAGTTTTTGTTTCAGGTTTGGTTCTTTAAATGCAAGGATGGGAGGTTTAGGGAAAACATCTTAATTTAGTATCTTCGATTACTAATGGTTGTAAATCTTTGATTATTTTCTATATTTTCTCTGGATAGTATGTGGTCACTAGAGGTATACGTGAAGTAGTTTCTTTTGTTTTGTACTCTAATAGGTGTTCTTGGGGTATTTTGATGGCCGTGGTTATTTTCTGGGTTATAATGCGGGGTTTGTAACACTTGTTTCAGACAGTGTTTATCACGGTCTCCAGTGTTTGAACAAATCCGATGGTATCTAATAGCTTGACTATGGATGATGGCTTGTTTGGTGTGGGAGGGATGGAAACTGGAGCTGTGTAGGTTATTACATTTATCGGTGGGTTTCCTATATACAGATGAGTGGAGCGTGCCATTGGTGATGGATATGGTAGTGTCTAGAAAGTTCACCATTTCAAGTTTTATAGATGAATGGAAGGTGTTGAATGAACTATGAACGTCTCTGAGTTTGTTTTCTCCTTCTGTCCATATGATGAACAGATCATCTATGTTACGGTAGTATTTGTATGGTTTGTAAATGGATACAGATAAGAATGTTTCTTCTAGGTTGGCCATAAATAATTTGCATATTGTGGAGCCATTTATGTACACATGGCAGTCCCCATCATCTGTAGGTTGGTATCTTTGTTAAAAGTAAAATAGTGGTGGGTAAGGATATATCCGATTTAGTTTAGCAGCAGCATCCAGGTCATATTTATGTTTTTCGTGTGTGTTGAAAGAAACGTAAAGCCTCAGCGCCATCTTTGTGTGGACGTTGCTGTAAAGAGACTCTACATCCATGGAAACCTGTAGTGTGTTAGCAGGTAGGTCAGTGGTGTCTTGTATATGGCTACTGGTGTTACTAACGGTAATATGACGCCATCTTGTCCCTCTCAGTTTTGCTTTTGTAACATTGTAGCCCAATGCAGAGCAGCGACATGGAAAAGATTGTTTTGTCTTTCTTGCCTTATTTTATGTTATTTAATATTAGTGATTTTTTTTTTTCAAAATACATTGTTTGATAATAATAGGATAAAAGTAAAATTTACACCACCGCTTCAGAAGCAGACCCCTTGCATCACTCAATGCTACCACAAGTCTCAAGAAATGTAAAACGCGCACACAACTTCCACCAAAGTATCATGGATTCCTCTGGCAGAGGCATCACCTTCTAGTTTTCTAATCTGTGCATTTTTTTCCTGATTAATTATTCTCCTCTCATTAGTTTTCAAACATATTTTTTTTCCATGGTGCAGTGATCCTTTAATAGTTTTTTCATGAAAGAAGTGAAAATGTTTAAAATGCTTGAAAATTATATTTTTCGTCCCTGAAATAAGTTTTCAAAAAAACGGTCAGTTTGCAGATGCTGGTCAGGTGGTGAAATGAATATAAACACAAATATATATATATATATATATATATATATATATATAAACACAGTCTAATGGATAGTTTATGATCATTTCTGCCTCGTCATTGATGGTAATTACCTGAATGCTGTGCGGTCTCTTCCTGCGCTCATGACTGGGCATCGCTTAGTGAATATGGCCCTCAGCCTGAAACCTTATGGAGCTGTGTCAGGGCTCTCTAATGCTTCCTCTGCTATAACTAATGTACCAAGCTTCCTTTGCTGTGTCCTCTGGGACACAGGCAGGTCTCTGTGCTGACTCCTCCCTGGGTGGGGGGGGGGGGTCCCTCCAGCCGCACACACTGTGTAGAATTTCATGGCGGCCCTGAATTGCATCTTGATTGACAGTGATGAATATTTGCAAATTCCATCAAACGGGTTAAAGGTCTGTGGGGACTGGATGTTTTAAATATTTTTTAGTTTTAAAGGGGCCCTGTCAGGGGGGGGCGTAAGGCGGAAATCACTTCTGTGCGTTGTGTTTTATGGTATAAATCCCAGGGACACCATCCAGGGGCATCAGATGGCATCAGCAAAGGCAGAAGATTTATTTAATTTACAATTATGTGACGAGGCTTTGTGTCCACTTTGTTTCAGGTGAGGGGAGGAGCTAACTCTTTGCTCTGTGGTTGTTTTTGTGTAACGTACCTACGAAATGTTCTGTCAACAAATTGTACTAAAAGTTTTTCTGTATAGTAAATTATTTCTGAAATATCTAGAATTTTATTTTGTGGCTAATGTGTGACTCTGAGTACTTGATAACTGTGGGAGAGGGGTATAACTGCCAGGTAACATTGGGGGTCTTTATTTTGACCATTACAGATACGGACAAGCAAACTGTAATCCTCAATAGCACATCAAAGCAGCTTATATGTATGATCTTCTCATTTCATATACTTGCAACAACATGGAATTTCCAAGGATTGATCCACTTTAGAAGAAAATGGATAACATAACACACAGATATGTTTTCATACTATTTAAGAATCAACTAAAAAAAACAAAAACTTAAGTTATATTCATTTTGTTGTGGCGTAGGTTCCTTTCTAGCACGTCTCTCTCTTTTGCTGCGATAATCTGTTTTTCTCACTTGTGAAAGTGCTGACCTCTGACCCGCTGATGTCAGATGTTTATACTGAATCGAATTACTTGTGCAAAAATAACATCAGACTTCTGGGCTGTGAGCGTGCACTGGGAGAGTGTTAACCCCCATGTGAGCGTGAGCGTTCACTGGGAGAGTGTTAACCCCCATGTGAGCGTGCGCGTGCACTGGGAGAGTGTTAACCCCCATGTGAGCGTGCGCGTGCACTGGGAGAGTGTTAACCCCCATGTGAGCGTGCGCGTGCACTGAGAGAGTGTTACGCCCCATGTGAGCGTGCGTGTGCACTGGGAGAGTGTTACGCCCCATGTGAGCGTGCGTGTGCACTGGGAGAGTGTTACGCCCCATGTGAGCGTGCGCGTGCACTGGGAGAGTGTTACGCCCCATGTGCGCGTGCACTGGGAGAGTGTTAACCCCCATGGGAGCGTGGGCGTGCACTGGGAGAGTGTTAACCCCCATGGGAGCGTGGGCGTGCACTGGGAGAGTGTTACGCCCCATGTGAGCGTGCGCGTGCACTGGGAGAGCGTTAACCGCATGTGAGTGCGTGCGCGCGCAGGGAGAGCGTTAGCCCCATGTGAGGACTTGTTTCTAGATTGTTCTGAGTTGGTCATTGTTCTTTCTGGAACAATCTTATATTTAAATGTGCTCGAACAACCGGTTAACGCAGACTTGTTTGTTACATATCTGATTAATTATTTCTGGTCCCCCTGTCAGTGAAGAGGTTTAGTTTGAGGTTGAAGTTTCCTGGATTCGGATGCATCTGATAGAGGAGTGTAGAAAACATTTTTGCATGAAAAAATCCCAAAATAAAAAGTAAATAAACTTATCCTAAAGTCTGCAAAATGTCTTCAGTTTTCAGGCAGTTGATTTTGAGGAGGAACGAAGTCCAAGGTGAATTGGTTGCAGTCAATCAGAGGCAGGGTCTCTACCAGAGAAAGGAGCAAGAGCAAATCCAGGGAATTATAGACCAGTGAGCCTTACTTCTGTAGTGGGGAAGCTTTTAGAAGGGTTAATAAGGGATAATATACAAGAATATGTCTATTCAAACAAGATTATAAGTAGGAATCAACATGGATTTATGAGGGATAGGTCATGTCAAACAAATCTAATTAGTTTCTATGAGAAGGTTAGTAGGAACATGGATCAAGGCAACTCAGTGGATGTAGTCTTTTTGGATTTTGCAAAGGCTTTTGATACAGTGCCACATGGGAGACTATTGTGCAAACTAAAGGATACAGGAATTGCAGTAAATATATGCACATAAATTGAGAGCTAAGACAGGAAGCAAAGGGTTGTGGTAAATGGAACCTACTCAGATTGGACTAATGTGGTAAGTGGGGTTCCTCAGTGTTCAGTATTAGGTCCTCTCTTTTTTTAACATATTTATTAATGACTTAGAGGTGGTACTGATGACACAAAGTTGTGCTAGGTAATTAAATCAGATAATGATGTGCTTTCCCTCCAAAGGGATTTACATAAAATTGAGGATTGGGCATCTAAATGGCAGATGAAATTTAATACGAATAAATGTAAAGTTATGCATCTGGGAAGGAAAAATAGCCATGCAATTTATAATCTTAATGGAGCAAATCTAGGGGTATCAGATATTGAAAGGGATTTGGGAGTGCTTGTAGACAACCACCTAGGTAACAGCGCTCAAAGCCAAGCAGCAGCTGCAAAGGCAAATAAAATATTAGCATGTATTAAGAAGGGTATAGAAGCAAAGGGAGCAAATATAATTCTGCCATTATACAAATCCCTAGTACGCCCTCATTTTGGAATATGGGTGACAAATGTGGGCACCCCTTCAATAAAAAGAACATTTTAGAGCTTGAAAAAATACAGAGAATGCCAACAAAACTAATAAGGGGAATGGAGAGGCTAAGTTATGAAGAAAGACTAACCAAATTAAGCTAATTTTCTTTAGAAAAAAGGCATCTAAGAGGGGATATGATTACCTTATATACCATATATACTCTAGTATAAGCCGAGTTTTTCAGCCCTTTTTTTAAGTCTAAAAAGGGCCCCCTCGGCGTATACTCGAGATTCTCCCCCCCTCCCCCGTGTTTATGCTAATGACGCGGCGCGCATGTGACCTCACATGCACGCCGGGATCAAGACGGAAGTAGCAGAGGCCGGAAAAGAAGCAGGCAAGTGAGGGGAAAGGTAGATGGGGATATATTTAGGGGGGTTTAGAATGAGGATGGTGTTGATGAGGAGGATGATGGGAGGTTGATGAGGAGGAGGATGGGAGGTTGATGAGGAGGAGGATGGGAGGTTGATGAGGAGGAGGATGGGAGGTTGATGAGGAGGAGGATGGGAGGTTGGGGAGGTTGAGGATGGGGGGTTGAGGGTGGAGGGTTGATGAGGAGGGGGTGAGGATGGGGAGGGGGGGTTGAGGATGAGGAGGGGGGGTTGAGGTGGGAGGTTGAGGTTGAGGAGGGAGGTTAAGAATGAGGAGGGTGATAACGGAGGAGGGAAGAGACACAGGGAAGGGAGAGGGGGGACACAGGGGGCAGCACATTTCCCACCCTCGGCTTATACTCGAGTCACTCATTTTACCCAGTATTTTGTGGTAAAATAGGTGCCTCTGCTTATACTCGGGCCGGCTTATAATCGAGTATATACGGTAAATACATCCAGGGTCAGTATAAAGATTTGTCAAGGGAGCTTTTATTTTTTTTCTATTTGTTTCCTCTGGATCAATTAACAATTAATCAGCATATTCCAGATCAGATAAGATCTAAAAAGATTGAACTTGGACAAATTATTTTTTCGTCCCCGGGGGTGGAGCTCACACAAGACATTCCAAATGTTCTATGAATGACAAATATACAGAATTCCTCAATAAACAGATTTGATATTAAACACGGCCAATCGGACACACACAGGAGATGCACATGGCCAATCAGACACACACAGGAGATGCACAGACTGATGGTGACTTTAAGTATTTTACTTCACTTCCGATGCCAAAGGTTTACTTACCAAATACCTAATTTAAGATCGAGTGGTCACTTGAAAGTTATCTAATCTTGGGATGTGATTATTATTCTTATCAATGGAAAAGTCCATGACTTTTATATCCCGCGCAGAGCATTATTTGTAAATCGTTGGCCTGTTCGGGTTTGGAGACTAAATTACAAACTGTTTAAAATAGAACTGCAAAGAAAATCATTTTATTAATTGGTGGTAATTAACATTTCCTTATTTTGTCTTTGTGCAGTTGGCAGCTTCTTCTGAATTAAACATAAAAGGCAGTTTTTGAGAAATTTTACAACTGAAGACCAAGCCCAACGATGTCGATCATGGACCATAATCCCACCACTGGTGTGGTGACCGTAATTGTAATTTTAATTGCCATAGCCGCCCTTGGTGCCCTTATTCTCGGTTGTTGGTGTTACCTGCGCCTGCAGAAAATCAGCCAATCGGAGGATGAAGAAAGCATTGTGGGGGAAGGAGAAACCAAAGAACCATTTCTATTGGTTCAATATTCTGCCAAAGGACCTCGGGTTGAGAAAAAAACCAAGCTGACGCCCAACGGCACAGAGACCCACAGCTAACTGGTGTCTCAATGGTCTCCGAGAGGAATCCAACAAGCAGAACTAATACTGTGAATAACATAGACCCGGACGACGGTTGGAAGGCGGTTCCACTTGGTGGGACTGCGCGCATGGAGGACCTTTCCTGAAATCCCTTCTCATAGCATTTGTTACTTGAATGTTTTGGCTCCTCCTTACTCAACAAATCCTTCCCCACAATGTGACCGACCAGTCAAGTGAACTTGTAAATAGTTTTCATTTTTTTACTAATTGAATTTGGTTTCTGAAGAGTAAATCAACATCATCAGTTGGTTGTCGCCAAGGAAACCAGATGTCTTGACCGCACATGGGCACTTATTCTTATTTAATAGCGTGTTTTAAACACTAAGGTTAGACTTCCTGATGTGTTGTCCGATTGTTAGCTTTAAGATTTTACCTGCAGTGAAGCTGCTGTGAGAAGAGTATTGGCGTGGGAACCATTGATAGGGGACATGTCTTTATTCTAAAGAACACCAGGAGGTTCCCACTTTTACGCAGCAGTGGAGCAGTGTTCTAGATTTATTTTTTCTAAACATGAAATGGCATTTTAGATTTTCACTACAATATGTTTGTACAAATGTATCACCCTAAGTTATAGTAGTTGTGGTTTTATATTAATCCTTTTAAAGTTCTTGTGAATTTCCTTATTAATTGTAAACAATCCATTGTCTTTAATCTGTAATATTATTGTTTTTGGAACATAAAATGTTTGGTGTCTGAAGGCGGCCGCCTCCTAAATCCGCTGCTTCGGTTTTACCCGAGTGATGATCTAGTCTAAAAGTTGGAGTGAATTTGGGTATATTTTATTATATCCACTGACCTACTGGATAGACTTATACCATTACCGTATAACCGTGGTGTTTTGTGTGTGGGAGACCGATACGCGTTTCACCTTCTTGTGTTAATGGACGGCTGCCCGTTCAAAATGACAATTTAATTTAAAATTCAAGTAGCTTTGAATTGTCAGGTCTTAGAACTTGGAATATTCAAAGGGTTAATGATGAATTTCGATGTATTGTGTGTATTCTGTGGTGAAACGCGCATTTCTAGTTCAGATACAAATACAATACATTTGTAAGATTTGAACAGCTGTTCTCAGTTAAATCCAAAATGTTTTACTTTTGTGTCAGAATTTGCCAGATGTAAAACAATAATAAATAAGGTTACAAATGTAACTAATCCCTGAGTTACACTAATTGTACTTGTGAAAAAGTATATTGAGCCAGGGAGGGGTTTATCTATACAGTTGGGTAGGGTTCATAGAAGGGAGGGAATGAAGGGTTAACTTTCAAATCAACAATATTGTTATTTAGTAACTCTTTATTTTCTGGAGTATATTTGCCAAAATAATATTTTTTTTTTAAATGGCCTGAGCCGAGAGAGTCTGCTGAAGGCATTGATCAAACTAGTAAGGTTAGTGATTGGTAACATAACTGTACGCTTTAAACACCCATTTTGGTAACATGTCCAGCTGTTTAGATGACTTGTCAGGCTGTAACGAGCTGGATTTTCTCCACAATACAACTTCAGCAGACAAGTGTCCTGTTTTTGAGCTTAAAAAATAAATAAAAAGTTTAATATTTATAAATTGCACAGACTCTGCCAACAACTATTTACCATGAAACTGACAATTCCTCACATTCCGGGAGAGTTTAGAAGACCTGTTGGGTCGTTCCTGTGTTGTTATTTCTGTATTTACACAGCAGGGTTCTGGGTACTGCAGATGACGTGTGCATTTACATTCAATATAATCATACTTATTAAAATAAATGTGAGTGGAAGTGTTAGATAATATGGCTTAAAAATACATATAAAGATCCTCGTGTCCTCGCTTAATTATCTAACACTTTTACTCATCATTCCTAATAACCAATTGCATTTAAATGTATTTGTGTACTTTTTATTTGTGCAGTAACTGCAACCCCTGCTGTGTTAAAGTGGCTAATCCAATCGTGCACAGTAAGTTGTATACGGTGCATTTTCTCTTTGCATGTCAGTCAGTACCGGCCCGTTCTAGTATACGGGCCCTGCATGTATAGTACAGCCTTAAAGGGACATGAAGCGTTTCTGGATGTTCCCGGTGTATCCCATACAGGGACTATTTGTGTAATTTTAGGCATTAAAAACAGAGCCGATAGGAACTTCGTATAAAATAAAGTATATCACAGTAAATACCCAGGCGCTGCACACATCCCTTTAAGTGCTTAGCGGCGCTTTGAGTTTGCCGACCTACATTCTGATATTTGCAGTTGTTGCCGCTGCATTTATTGAAGTATTTTAACCCTTTGTCAGACAACCTTAACCTATAATATTTAGTTTTGCCGTTTGTTGCACGTTCAGAGGAAAAATACTGAGCTCCACGAAGTTGTTCTGGAATCTGATGTCCGATATAAAGCCGCCAAACGTGAAAACGCGTGACGGAGGAACGCGGCTACCGGAGATTAATGTATCGGAGCTATTTCCCAGCCTGCACTTCTTTATTGGGAATGTAAGCATGTTACAAATTGTGCATCTCAACAAACTCAAGGGTTAAAAAGACAAAGTGAGATACACAGCGGCTTATAATGAGTTTTGTTTTTATTTGGGACGTGATTTATATATATATCCACTGTATTGTGATTTATATATATTCACTGTATTGTGATTTATATATATTCACTGTATTGTGATTTATATATATCCACTGTATTGTGATTTATATATATCCACTGTATTGTGATTTATATATATATATCCACTGGATTGTGATTTATATATATATTCACTGTATTGTGATTTATATATATATATATATATATATCCACTGTATTGTGATTTATATATATTCACTGTATTGTGATTTATATATATATATATATTCACTGTATTGTGATTTATATATATATATCCACTGTATTGTGATTTATATATATTCACTGTATTGTGATTTATATATATATATATATCCACTGTATTGTGATTTATATATATCCACTGTATTGTGATTTATATATATATATATATATACACTGTATTGTGATTTATATATATCCACTGTATTGTGATTTATATATATATATATATACACTTTATTGTGATTTATATATATCCACTGTATTGTGATTTATATATATATATACACTGTATTGTGATTTATATATATCCACTGTATTGTGATTTATATATATATATCCACTGTATTGTGATTTATATATATCCACTGTATTGTGATTTATATATATATATCCACTGTATTGTGGTTTATATATATATATATCCACTGTATTGTGATTTATATATATCCACTGTATTGTGATTTATATATATATATCCACTGTATTGTGGTTTATATATATATATATCCACTGTATTGTGATTTATATATATATATCCACTGTATTGTGATTTATATATATATATATCCACTGTATTGTGATTTATATATATATCCACTGTATTGTGATTTATATATATATATCCACTGTATTGTGATTTATATATATATATATCCACTGGATTGTGATTTATATATATATATATCCACTGGATTGTGATTTATATATATATATATCCACTGTATTGTGATTTATATATATATATATATATATATTCACTGTATCGCCCTAAGGAGGAGCTGACCGTTTATACAATAGACTAATTAAATATTAAAGTAGCTTTCAAGGATTAGTCTCCGCCTCCAGTAGAACTGTTGGTCTCCACCCTAAAATGGTAAAGGGAGAAGTAGTAAACGGCGTCTCACCCTGTTGTTAAAGCCGAACCATTCGAGGCCTTACCGTGTTGTGATTGGAAGCCACTTTAACACAGCATGTCTCCATCCAGAGCAGTGTGCTTGGAAAACTAGACAAAGCTGCCTCTGCCCTTTGACCTTATAGTTGGAGGACAGTCTGATCTTTCAAAGAAAGTTTAATATTGGATATTACTCTTAAAATCCTTGAAAATGAAGTTTATTAATGATCATCTATTTACACCATCTTGTGCATGTTGTGTCTAATTTGAACACCTTAAAAGGAAATGTATAACATCTGCAAGATGTGATGTTAGCTGAATTGTGAGAGCTGCAGCTACCAAGGCCAGTCCCAACACGTGCCATATTAATACTTGTGTGTAAACAAGCCAATAAACGTTGTATTAAATGAAGACTTTGATTTTGTCTAACATTTATTTTTCCTCTTATCTTCCGGATGTCAGTTTGTACCTGATGTCTAAGGCGTCTTCAGGATATTTTACTTTTATATAGTTATTTTTTATAAGGTGACAGTGATTTTATTCTTTTCAGTGTAATTGAAATCAAATTTACAGTTCATTTACTTGCAAGAAGGCCCTGCTCTCTGGGGGTTGCATTTGTCACCGAAGTCCTTATCCACAGGGGAGGGGCTTCACACTTCTGGTGTCTCATACTGCTCAGACGCACAGCCTGCCTCTGTGGACGTGGCCTTATATCACAACTCTGAACCATGGTGCCCTATATGAAGAGAACAGGAAGCAGTGAAGAAGCTCCAGAATGTGAGTGTGTTACACAGGGGGCTTCTTCTAAGTGAAGGGTAAATGCTATAAGACTGTTGTATTAAGGGGCTAAAATACAGTGGATATAAAAAGTCTACACACCCCTGTTAAAATATCAGGTTTCTGTGCTGTAAATAAATGTGACAAAGATAAATAATTTCAGAACTTTTTCCACCTTTTAAGGTGACCTATAAACTGTACAACTCAATTGAAAAACAAACTGACATATTTTAGGTAGAGGTAAGAAAAAATATAAAAATAAAATATGGTTGCATAAGTCTGCACACCCTTAAACTAATACTTTGTTGAAGCCCCTTGTGATTTTATTACAGCACTCAGTCTTTTTGGGTATGAGTTTATCAGCATGGCGCATTTTGACTTGGCAAGATTTGCCCACTCTTCTTTGCTCTGTCAGATTGCGAGGGCATCTCCTGGGCACAGCCCTCTTCAGATCACAATCGGATTCAGGTCTGGGCTCTGGCTGGGCCATTCCAAGCCTTTAATCTTCTTCTGGTGAAGCCATTCCTTTGGTGATTTGGATGTATGCTTTGGGTCGTTGTCATGCTGAAAGATGAAGTTCCTCTTCATGTTCAGCTTTCTAGCAGAAGCCTGAAGGTTTTGTGCCAATATTGACTGGTATTTGGAACTGGTCATAATTCCCTCTATCTTAACTAAGGCCCCAGTTCCAGCCCCAAAGCATGATGCCGCCACCACCATGCTTCACTGTGGGTATGGTGTTCTTTTGGTGATGTGCAGTGTTGTTTTTGCGCCAAACATATCTTTTGGAATTATGGCCAAAAAGTTCAACCTTGGTTTCATCAGACCATAACACCTTTTCCCACATGCTTTTGGGAGACTTCAGATGTGTTTTTGCAAAATATAGCCTGGCTTGGATGTTTTTCTTCGTAAGAAAAGGCTTTCGTCTTGCCACTCTACCCCATAGCCCAGACATATGAAGAATACGGGAGATTGTTGCCACATGTACCACACAGCCAGTACTTGCCAGATATTCCTGCAGCTCCTATAATGTTGCTGTAGGCCTCTTGGTAGCCTCCCAGACCAGTTTTCTTCTCGTCTTTACCAAGAACTGGAGCTCCCTCCAAAATTGATGAAATGTCACTGTTGTGCCATATTTTCTCCACTTGATGATGACTGTCTTCACTGTGTTCCATGGTATATCTAATGCCTTGGAAATTCTTTTGTACCCTTCTCCTGACGGATACCTTTTAACAATGAGATCCCTCTGATGCTTTGGAAGCTCTCTGTGGACCATGGCTTTTGCTGTGGGATGCGACTAAGAAAATTTCAAGAAAGACCAACTAGAGCAGCTGAACTTTATTTGGGGTTAATCAGAGGCACTTTAAATGCTGACTCCTATTTAACACGATTTAGAATGTGATTGCTTAATTCTGAACACAGCTACAACCTCAGTTATAAGAGGGTGTGCAGACTTATGCAACCACATTATTTTCCTTTTTATTTTTCTTCCCTCTACCTAAAAGATTTCAGTTTGTTTTTCAATTGAGTTGTACAGTTTATAGGTCACATTAAAGGTGGAAAAAGTTCTGAAATTATTTATCTTTGTCTCATTTTTTTTACAGCACAGAAACCTGACATTTTAACAGGGGTGTGTAGACTTTTTATATCCACTGTAAATATAAAAAATGATCTAAAATGAAAAGTTCCTTTTAAAAGTCCACTGTAGTTTAAGAAAAGTGAAGTTTAACATCTGATCTTATTGGCTCTGCACATAGTACAAAGCAGGAAAGATGTGCACGGGGTGTGTGGAAGGGAGAGGGTGTCAAATACTAAAGGACTCTGAGCTAAAAGGAAATGTTGAAAAGAGACTCCACGATGACTTCTCCACGCCCCAATCTGCTAAAATGTAATGTTTTATGCTCCACTGAATGTCGTTGTAGTTAAAAAAAAAAGGAGGGGATAAAAGATCTGCACATTAATGGGCCAGAACCAGGGTCCGAGGCTGCAGCCCGAGGGTAAGGGGCATCCGTAACGAGTGAGATCAGCAAACGTGGTTATGACAGTCTGGTTTACTCTGTACTTGAAGGGTTAAAAAAAAAAACCC
Organism: Discoglossus pictus; assembly: GCA_027410445.1. Classification (NCBI taxonomy): domain Eukaryota; kingdom Metazoa; phylum Chordata; class Amphibia; order Anura; family Alytidae; genus Discoglossus; species Discoglossus pictus. The sequence goes on along the minus strand of CM050172.1, from coordinate 110,598,877 downwards.
TTCCAGGAAGGAGGTTTGAGGGCAAGAAGACATCAGAGGAGGAAACGTGTAGAGGTGTGTAATATCACCCTGGTCTGCTCAGCGCCCCCCATCCCCACAATGCAACCCCCTATGGGGGGGGGGGGGGGGGGGGGATTAGCACGACGTGCTCAGAACAATATCTTATTTTACACAAATCTTATTAGACTGGATTAGACAGGAAGGAAATTTGACAACTAAATAAAAGGATTTTTGTACATGATCTCGTTCCTGCAGCCGCTCGGAGCTCAGAACTCCGACCAATCAAAGTGCAGTTACTAGGTATCTGCTGCATCAGATGTGCCTCGATACTATATGCAGGGACTACATCCCAATAATGGCAGCCCTGCTCTGTCAGAGCTAGTTAAAGGGACATACCAGGTGTATAATATCCTGGGTATCTATTACTCTTATAACCTCTGATTTAAATAAAAGTGAACACGTTACATGTAACATATGAAAATAAAGATTTGATTCTCCTCCCTTGGAAAAGATCTTTATTTACAGGAAGTGTAAAAATCTGCATAAATAATTTTCCAAATATTTAATTCTATAAAAGTTTAGTCTGTTTTATTTTCTCTGGTGTGTTCCATGGTCCTTGTGCCCTCCATGTTGGACATTCCCTCGGACAGTTCTGTGCTGTCCAGTACTGGCCTGATTCCATCCTCTAGGTTGGTGACCCTGTCTGTCTCAGTGACCCTGTCCGTCTCGGTTTCTTTGTGCTTTGCCTCCATTGATGCCATGAGGAATTTGAGCAGCGTATTCTCCGTGAGGAGTCTCTCCGACGCGGTGGCCAGCTCTTTCAGTTTGTCCGCCATTGCTCCGACCTCCCTGGATTTCTGCTCATACAGGACCTGTAGCTGCCCCTTGTGGACCTCCAGGGCTTTGTTATGTTCTTCCAGCAGCTGCTTCTGCACCTTCAGATCCTGTTTATCTTTCCTTGCGGCGGAGATGTGTCCCGCGAGCTGATCTTGAGCCTTGTGCAGAACCTCAATCTCAGAGCGAAGTCTCTGGATCTCTCGCTCCAAGAAGGAGACGTGATTCTCTTTATACTGTAGGTACCGTGTGGGGCAGGACGGCGGGGGGTCATCAGCAGGGGGCACCGTACAGTGTTTCAGGACAAATCTCAGGAGATTTGGGAGAGTGATTTGCTGATCTTCTGGATACTTCACACTTTTGTCTTTTCTACAAATAAAGAAGAGACTTATGTAAGAAACGTCTTAAACAGACCATGCAGACAGACCTTGCAGGTACAATCTGGATATAGGAACCAGGTCACAAATGGATGCAATCCGTGAGAGACCAGACAAATAGAACATGCTACTTGAGAGAGGTCCCTGACTGGCTAATTTGAAACACTGAACTTCAGTCTGCGTATTCATGAGCTGCAGCAGGCTGACCCAAACAGGTACAAATTGAATTATTTTAGGTAGAAAACAGAGCAAATTTTGTATCTTTACATTTATTTTACTTTATTATTAAAACATTCATTGTCTTTAAGCCCTTGGTATGTGGTTTATCAACTTCTGCGCATGGTTCCATATAATACTAGTGAATAATAAGGGTATTACAGTATATAGTGATTAGACCCTGATGAAGTAATGTTACGGTTAGTTTTGCAGCGCCGCCAGTTACATATGTCTTTACAGTTTTATTTATGATGATTTTTTTTCATATAAATGACCCTTTAAGGGCAGAGGGTCAGCACCGTATGTGTGGCCCCTTCTCCATATGTTACTGTGTGTCATGATCCAATTGTACCCAATGAATAAGATAAAATACAAGTCCTGATACAATCTTAGGAGTACAATATTTTTGGTGCCTAATAACATGTTAGACCCCCCGGTACGGAGTAGATGTAACAAGTTATTTATTCACAGGGGAGCAGTTTAGCATGCTGTGGATGTGCATCAAGGAAGAGGTGTGAGAGAGCAAGGGTTGGATGACCGCATAGTACAGTGGTGATTCCTTTTTTTTTTTTGAACAGGGCCCTCCATTCTCCAGCCCCCCTACTAATGTAGTAGTCCTATTGCTACAGGACTTCATATTAGTGGACAGTGATGGCTATTTCACAGTGGCCATTTACCTTTGTGGTTTCATGATCGAACCCCACACCCGGTCAGCCGGATGCTCATTGCAGACTTCAAGGATTACCAAATCATGAGCCTCGTTTTCAGGCTCCAAACACTTGCAAGAATCGGAATGACCAAATGTGACCGATGTGCAGATAAGGAGCAGAGCTCGGCCACGAGTGAGAAACAGAATAAAGTCCACTTCCACCCACCCAATCACACTGTGGAGCTAATTAAAATAAGCAAAGCATATTGATATTTGTTCTCTCCCACACAGACACCATGGACCTCATACAATGGAGAGGATTATACTGTAAACAATGAATCAATATCTCTGGAAGAAAAAACAACCTCAGCTACGCCGATGATACTACTCTGATGGCGGAAAGTGAGGAGGAACTAAAAGGACCTACAGATTAGGGTAAAAGAAGAGCGTGCAAAGGCTGCCCTGGTGCTCAATGTTATAAAGATGAAGATCATGGCAGACGGCAATCTCACATCCTGACAAATAGATGGGGAAGAAGTGGAGGCAGTGACAGATTTTATTTTTCTGGAATCAAAGTTCTCTTTAGATGGTGACTGTAGCCATGAAATTAAAAATACATTTCTGGGGAGGAAAGCTATGGCAAGTCTGAACAAGCAATTAAAAGGTAAAGATATATCACTATCAACAAAGGTATTCCCAGTAGTAACATCCGGATGTGAGAGCTGGGCCATAAAGAAGTGAGTGCCGGAGAATTAACGCCTTTGTTTTGTGGCGTTGGAGATAGGAGGAGGCAGATAGATATGGTCACTGAAGCAATGAGCATGAGGTTGATGGAGCTCAGAGAGGCAGTGGCTGACAGATGTGCCTGGCATGCTGGGGTCCATAGGGTCACAGAGTCGGACACGACTGAACAACAAACTAAATATGGTATCTCAGGGGTCATATAAAAACCTGCAATTTCCATGACTGTTTTTCTTGCTTTATGTGCTGAGACAAACAGAACGGGGGGAGGGATGCATTATGGGAAACTGGTGCCCATTGCTAATAAGTCAACTTCCTTTTAATGTATTTTTAGCAGACGAGGAAATGCTATTTTCTGTACCTGTTACTACAAATCTAATGGCCCCCGACGCAGAAACCAAACTTCCCCTGACAGGTTTCGCTATAATGGGACCCTTTAGAGAGATTTGCTTGTTCTAAATAATAACCCAACCTCCTTGTCACGCTTTTCTCCTCGGCACGCTTTTCTAGGCAGCCCATTTGTATCTATGGAAATAAAGATTTCTGGAGGAACCCTAAATATTCTGGTCATTTTTATTGAGAAACAACAAAGCAAATATCCAGATAGCATGCGATTATCTCCGAGGGGCCGCGCGTTATGGAGGTTGAGATACAAGTAATAACTGCGGCCAAATGTGGTCACTACAACAAAATGGCAGACACAGAATAATAATTGTAATTGATGATTTTTCTGATTCCATTTGTGGGAACCAAGTATACTAAAGCAAAAAAACAAACACTATGCTGACAAAGTAAGGTGAAAAGGAAGCCAGCTCCACCTTCTGAATCTCAGCCAATCACGGCTTGTATGTTGGATTTTTGTCCTCCATCATTATTATCTGAAATGTATCATAATAGCGATGGCCGAGCGTACAGGATGATCATGGGGTAAGAATCAACATGAACAACTTTTCAATATGTCTTTGTGACAAAATCTACACTGAAACCTGCCGTTCTTTCAACTACCTTTGCCACTGTCTGAATAAGCTCCAGGGTAAAAGTCTGCAACAGACTTGTTTGCAGCTGCCTTATTAATGCACAGATTTCATGGCACATACTAGGTAGATGCGCTGCTGAAAAAGACGAGGAGCCCAACACTTGTGGGGAAATTAGAAGTTTCCAAAGTGAGATTGGGACTAATATATTGCAGGTGGTCGGAGCATCAGCCACAGATGGAAATACATGAACCTATTTGTATGTAATAGTCCTGGAGGGGTCAATCTCAAGCCCACTCTTCCCTGTGGCTGCAGCCTCATACATGGCTCCATATAGACCTATTACCCGAGATAATACACAGCCTCTTAGGACAGATTATGCACCAGTCAGGAGACCTACCCACAGACTGTCCATCTAATGGATCTCAGCAGTGTGGGGCTGGTACCAAACTTGTGTGTTAGATTTTTAATGCAAGAGCTCGGTACCCGGGGGCTGCTCGGTACCCGGGGGCTGCTCGGTACCCGGGGGCTGCTCGGTACCCGGGGGCTGCTCGGTACCCGGGGGCTGCTCGGTACCCGGGGGCTGCTCGGTTTTCTTATATAGACAAGTACTCAATACCACAATACAATGCTATGGGATTAGCAATAAATTCTCATTTTTTTTCACCTGTTCTGAGGAAAGAACAATATTGTGGGAACGCGATCCACCATGAGCGCCCAGGGAAGGTCATTGCGAGTGATGTCAATCCTTAAAGAAACAAACAGAAGAGACTATTATTTATTAAAAAGAAGGAACCTTCTATATCCCATTTAATTAATAAAGACACCTAAACTAGCCTGAGTATAAACAGAGCTTTGAAACACTTGTTAAGAACATGATGTTTAGATAAACACCCACTTGGGTCATTCATTTTAATATTAAAATCAGGGAACCTTCCTATGACTAATAATCACATGCTCACTTCTTCCATTTTCGGCGTCTCGGCCTAGATCACATCTTCCCAGAGCATCATAATTCTTTTCACTGTATAGTTCTAGGGGTGGGCAGCACTGCTTTGATCCAGCACTGTGCCAATAGTAGAGTTCTGGATAAAAGCAGCGTTTGTGGCCCCTTGTATGACACGCCGGGAGGGTGCAGAAACTTCAAATGGAATTCCCTACATTTAAAAAAAAAATAATTAAATCCACAATTGCCCCCAAAAAGTTTTTAATATTTTATACTATTAACTCGCTACATTGAGACTGAACAGAGAGAGCTTCTACCGAAGTGTAAATAATGGGCAAAATCAACTGATATTTCAATTTTTATATATCTATGTCACGGTGTTTGCCAGGAGCCAGGAAAGTGAACAAAAAATCCATTAGTGGTTTTATTACATAGATCAGTAAATCATCATAATAATAGTAATAATAATAATAATAATAGTAATAATCATAATAATAGTAATAATCATAATAATAGTAATAATCAAAATAATAATCATAATAATCATAATAATAATCATAATAATAGTAATAATCATAATAATAATCATAATAATAATAATAAACTGTACTATACATTTAGGATTAAAAAAATGTATCTTATTAATGTAATTACACACCAAGTGCATCTACAAAAACATCACATATTACTGGTTTCTCAGCATGTTCCGTAGGTTTTTATGGAATCTTATGACAACGTACCTAGCCACAATGAGGCTGTCAGTAGCCAGAAGTTGGGCGAGGCGGATGAAGATGTGATTGAGAGCTGCACAAGCGCCGCACCAGATGGTGTAATAAAGGAGGAGAACATCCTAGGAAGGAGGGACAGTTACAATTAGTAATTATAATCGGAAACACAGAAAACTATAAGTTATATCCATTATAGGTTACAATAGGAGGGGAAAAGACAGATAATCTGGGTATTGCAGTATATAGTGATACCTTTTATATTGGACGAACACTTTAGTTAGAATGACAACTTTTAAGGGTACTTACTGGACACTCACCGTCTCATATGAATGTATAAAACAAGTTTAAAAACCTGCTTCCAGCTCAGGATTCTGAGAAAACAGTTATTACACTGCATTCTGGGAAGTTGAGCAGGGACATGCAAATGGGCCCACAAATTATTATTTATAATTATTATACTTTATTTATAATGCGCCAACATATTCTGTAGCACTATGCAGGGGTTAAGTACAAGTGAAGAACAATTTGAAACAGTGCAAAGGATGGAGGGCCCTGTTATTGAGCTTTCAATCGGATACACACAATGCTTTCCCTAAAGCACCTATTGAGATTGAAAACTCACAAACTTACAATTTAAGGGTGTGGGTGGTGTACAGGAGAGTGATGGATGCAAAGTGAAGGAAGAGGCTAAAGGTGATCGGCTTCTTTGAATAGATGCGTTTAAGGATTTGAGGCCGGAAGATAGTCTGGTGGAGCGAGGTAAGGAGTTCCAAAGGATAGGGGCAGCACAAGGAAAGTCTTGTAGGCGAGAGGAGGTGATGAGAGAGGAGGAGAGAAGAAGGCCATTAGCAGAGCGAAGAGGGCGGGTGGGAGTGTATTTGGGGATGAGAGCAGAGATGTAGGAGGGCGCACTATTGTGGAGGGCTTTATATGTTAGGGTCGTGATTTTGAATCCTATTCTGGAGGCTACAGGAGGCCAGCGGGTGCCTGAGAGAGAGAGTGCTGCGGACGCGAAGCGCTGATATTGGTAAATGGCGACCGATGGGTGATCGGAAGGCCAGCAAGGAGAGAGTGCCAATAGTCAAGGCGAGATATGATGACAGAGTGAATAAGAATAGTTGTGTCTTGTGTAAGGTAGGGACATATTTTGGAGATGTTTTTTTTAGGTGAAAGTGACATTTGGGGAGTGGTTGAATGTCAGGAATGAAAGAGGGCGGGATCCAGTAGAACCCGAAGACAGCGGACCTGGGAGTGATGATGCCTCGCTCTTCAATGCATAAACCATTTCAAACATGGCTTCCTTTAAGCTTAGGCCCACTGCATTAAAGAGAATTGATGCAAAGCCAAGGTTAGATTAAACACACACACACCCCCCCCCCTCACACACACACACACCCCCCCCCCTCACACACACACACACCCCCCCCCCCTCACACACACACACACACCCCCCCCCTCACACACACACCCCCCCCCCCCCTCACACACACACACCCCCCCCTCACACACACACACACCCCCCCTCACACACACACACACACCCCCCCCCCCTCTCACACACCCCCCCCTCTCACACACCCCCCCCCTCTCACACACACACACACACCCCCCTCTCACACACACACACACACCCCCCTCTCACACACACACACACACACACACCCCCCTCTCACACACACACACACACACACCCCCCTCTCACACACACACACACACACACCCCTCTCACACACACACACACACCCACCCTCTCACACACACACACACACCCCCCCTCTCACACACACACACACACCCCCCCCCTCTCACACACACACACACACCCCCCCCCTCTCACACACACACACCCCCCCCCTCTCACACACACCCACCCCCCCCTCTCACACACACCCCCCTCTCACACACACACACCCCCCTCTCACACACACACACACACACACCCACCCCCCTCTCACACACACACACCCCCCTCTCACACACACACACCCCCCTCTCACACACACACCCCCCCTCTCACACACACACCCCCCTCTCACACACACACACACACCCCCCTCTCACACACACACACACCCCCCCTCTCACACACACACACACCCCCCCCCTCTCACACACACACACACCCCCCCCTCTCACACACACACACACCCCCCCCTCTCACACACACCCCCCCCCTCTCACACACACACACACACCCCTCTCACACACACACACACACCCCTCTCACACACACACACCCCTCTCACACACACACACACACCCCTCTCACACACACACACACACACCCCCCTCACACACACACACCCCCCTCACACACACACACACCCCTCTCACACACACACACCCCTCTCACACACACACACCCCTCTCACACACACACACACCCCTCTCACACACACACACACCCCTCTCACACACACACGACTCTCAGTAAATGTAGTTTCTGGTTGGTTGAGAGTTACATATAAAAAGAGGCCTAGATTAGCTACTCTACTTTATTTGTCAGTGAGGGCTGTTCTAGCAGCAGCAGCTTTCACTCCTCACTTACACACAGGTATGTTCAGCTGTGGTGCTGAACTCAGGGAATGTAACCCCAACACTGCCCTGGCTCAGTCACTCATGTCCAGGGAATGTAACCCCAACACTGCCCTGGCTCAGTCACTCATGTCCAGGGAATGTAACCCCAACACTGCCCTGGCTCAGTCACTCATGCCCGGGGAATGTAACCCCAACACTGCCCTGACTCAGTCACTCATGCCCGGGGAATGTAACCCCAACACTGCACTGGCTCAGTCACTCATGCCCGGGGAATGTAACCCCAACGCTGCCCTGGCTCAGTCTCTCATGCCCGGGGAATGTAACCCCAACACTGCCCTGGCTCAGTCACTCATGCCCAGGGAATGTAACCCCAAAACTGCCCTGGCTCAGTCACTCATGCCCGGGGAATGTAACCCCAACACTGCCCTGGCTCAGTCACTCATGCCCGGGGAATGTAACCCCAACACTGCCCTGGCTCAGTCACTCATGCCCAGGGAATGTAACCCCAACACTGCACTGGCTCAGTCACTCATGCCCGGGGAATGTAACCCCAACACTTCCCTGGCTCAGTCACTCATGCCCGGGGAATGTAACACCAACACTGCCCTGGCTCAGTCACTCATGCCCAGGGAATGTAACCCCAACGCTGCCCTGGCTCAGTCACTCATGCCCGGGGAATATAACCCCAACGCTGCCCTGGCTCAGTCACTCATGCCCAGGGAATGTAACCCCAACACTGCCCTGGCTCAGTCACTCATGCCCGGGGAATGTAACACCAACACTGCCCTGGCTCAGTCTCTCATGCCCGGGGAATGTAACCGCAACGCTGCCCTGGCTCAGTCACTCATGCCCGGGGAATGTAACCCCAACACTGCACTGGCTCAGTCACTCATGCCCGGGGAATGTAACCCCAACACTGCCCTGGCTCAGTCACTCATGCCCGGGGAATGTAACACCAACACTGCACTGGCTCAGTCACTCATGCCCGGGGAATGTAACCCCAACACTGCACTGGCTCAGTCACTCATGCCCGGGGAATGTAACCCCAACACTGCCCTGGCTCAGTCACTCATGCCCGGGGAATGTAACACCAACACTGCACTGGCTCAGTCACTCATGCCCGGGGAATGTAACCCCAACACTGCCCTGGCTCAGTCTCTCATGCCCGGGGAATGTAACCCCAACGCTGCCCTGGCTCAGTCACTCATGCCCGGGGAATGTAACCCCAACGCTGCCCTGGCTCAGTCACTCATGCCCGGGGAATGAAACCCCAACGCTGCCCTGGCTCAGTCACTCATGCCCCAGGAATGTAACCCCAACACTGCCCTGGCTCAGTCACTCATGCCCGGGGAATGTAATCCCAACGCTGCCCTAGCTCAGTCACTCATGCCCGGGGAATGTAACCACAACACTGCCCTGGCTCAGTCACTCATGCCCTGGGACTGTAACCCAAACACTGCCCTGGCTCAGTCACTCATGCCCGGGGAATGTCACCCCAACACTGCCCTGGCTCAGTAACTCATGCCAGGTAATGTAACCCCAACACTGCCCTAGCTCAGTCACTCATGCCCGGGGAATGTCACCCCAACACTGCCCTGGCTCTGTCACTCATGCCAGGGAATGTAACCCCAACACTGCCCTGGCTCAGTCACTCATGCCTGTTTGCTTCCGGGTAACACTGAATTGCAGAGACATACTGTGGGTGACATCTAGGTGCCTGTAAGCATTATGTGGCATCACAACCTGGCTCCTGGCATTTCTTGAGCCCTGTAAATTAAATTAAAATTATGGAGAAAAAAATCTGGTTGCTTGAGAGTTCTGGTTAACTGAGAGTCTACTATATATGTACACATTTGTGTTCACACTTGAATGTCTAAAACAAGTAAAAAATCGTTTCATGCCGAGAGCAACGAGAAATACACAGTTATTACACTGCATTCTTGGAACCTTGGCAGGGACATGCAAATGAGTCCACAAAGGCTTCGCTCTCGCAGTCCACAACCACATTAAACATGGCTTCCCTTATGCATATGCCTGCTGTATTAAACAGCTTTCAGCAAAGCTAGGGTTGGATTATACACAAGCTAGGAATCCCACCCACGTACAGCTGTTTCAAGGTTGCTGCCTCTCATACACACACACACACACCTTTATTATTGGGCAAACATATTGTGTATATACATTATATAGAATTAGGTTATGATGCACCGACCGTCCTATCAAGCCGATAAGAAGACTGAATTTTACGGAGCCAAGATATGTGAAATCGTCTCTTTAGCAGAAAGGAACAAAATGAAGCAGTGCGTTTTTTTTCTCTCAATAGAATTAAACATTTTTGTTACTAAAAAACCTTTTAGCACTAAATCTCCCAATGAACTTACTGTCTGACCATGAATCAGTAACCCCCGATTATCTATTACTGATAAGTGTTATAACTCCCAGGGGGTACGCTCACTAGCACATTCTCATAGTGATTGAAATGAAACAGAAAATCCTTTTTATACTCCAGTCCAGGTTATAGATTGGCCTTGGGGTATAAACATATCGGCTTCATATGCTACAGGAAAACATGGGGTGGAGTTACAGATAATTCATGACAAATGAAGACTTTGTTTTACTTTCAAAACACTTCACCAATATGTGATACTTATCCTACAAAACACAATAAATAGCTCTCCCGCGTCCATTATATATATAAAATATTTCAGTATTTAGGTTGATTACAGGCTCATTCTGCGTTTCATCATTAGCTTTATTTACTATAATTAGAAGCAAATTTGAGGAAGGAACAAACTGTTATATTATTTACATGAAATAACCCCCCCCCCCCACCCCCCTTTTGCTTTTTTTATGTTTAATTTGTATATGGTGGAAAATTTGTGTGTTTGTAAAAAAAATATTCAGATCATTTTGTGTTTGATATAAATATATGGAAAAATAATGAGAAAGGAGGAGGAAAATGAAAAGAGAATAAATGAAAAAAGTAATGTAATTCTGGAGAGGTTGATATTTGACAAAACATTACCCTGAAGTGCGTCTCATCTCCAGTCCTCAGGTCACAGTTAGGTGTGTCCCGGCTTGTGCACAGGTGAGGTCATCAGGGGCTCAGTGATTCTGTTTAACCACCTGCTGAGCCTCTGGTTACCTCACCTGTGCTCAGGCAGGGACATACATAAACTGTGACCTGTTGGTGGTCCCCGAGGACTGGAGCTGAGAAACACTGATCTAACCCATTCCCTCTAATGACAAAAAATGGAACCCAAGTTCAAGCGTTCAAATCTGCACAAAATCCCCAGTGATTACTAACTATTTGGAATTTAAACCGTAAGAGAAACCGAAGAGATCTATATAAAATAATATAATATAACGGCAAGTGCATACTTTGTTTTGTAATATTTTCATGTTATGTCACGTGGAGGAGACAACGATTCTCATATGGGAACCTGTATCGTATGTTTTCTAAATACTAAAAACCACTAAATCCCACCCAAAATGGCTTTGTGCGGCTGGCCAGGAAATGGATAGAGTAACACGGCTTATAAACCATTATTGCGCACAGAAGGTTATAAATGGTGTTTCTCATATAACAATAACCTATTTATTAGTCCTTATGTTGACGCAGCAGCTTTGTGACAAATAAGACGGTACCTTTCTGCTTTCCAAGACAATGTGATGAAATGTACTCGATGTCACCTCAGTAATAAGACGCTGCTTTGGGTCCCGGGGCGGCGAATCGCCCACGAGATGCCTCTGTAAAGGGCTGTAAAGTTTGCTGAAGTTCTGAATAAAAGCCTCTGGAAGAAATGGGGACAAAATGGTATTAAATGCAAGTTATAGATTGTAGGGAAGACGTTACAAAAGAGGGACGGCCTAGAGGAATCACATTTAAAGACATTTTCAGTCTAAGAGAGTTTCTTCAGATTATCCCACACTGCTAGAAGATACTTAAAGGGATATGGAAGGTTCCCGGTTTAGAATATTGAAATAACCCCCCTAATGTGCGTTTGCACCTAAACATCATTTTATTAACAAGTACTTGTAAAGCTCTGTTTTTACTCACTGAAACCTTCCAAATAGTACCTACAAAGCTCAGCCACCTGTAACTCATGTACAGTGTTGCTGTGGTACAAGATGTACTAGCCAATTACTCATGCTAGATGTACTAGCCAATCATTTTCTCAGCAGTATTTCAAAACTTGCAGTTGAAATCTGTGATTGGCTAGTCCATCTAGTACTTCAGAGGCATTGTGTGCTGGGGGCGGAGCTTTGTGGAGACTATTTTGGAAGGTTTGTAAATAAAATGGTATTTAGATGCAAACACGCACAAAAACAAGGAACCTTCCATATCCCTTTAAAGAAGGATTTGGGGTTCGTGAAGCTCTGCTACCCAACATTTCACATTTATTTGATTAAAAATGGAGTACTAAAGAAGAGTTTGTTCAGTTAGACCCGAATGGTAGATTTATATTATGGGTAGGTTATACCAACAACAATAAATGTACCATTTTAAACCTCTAAGCTCCAAATTATAATCAAAACAGATTTTTAAATCAATTGTTGAAATCCGTATCCAAGTTTTTTTTCGGGGTCTACTATTCCATGTGGTGATTTTAATGAGACAAATAATCCCGATATAGATAAGAAAACTGCTACCCCAAGTAAAACCTTGGTAGAGATAGAAGAATCTCAGGTCAATTTTCAGATTGTTTAATTAAGAACGGGCTCTAAGGCACCTCGAGGATATTACGCCCAGGACAAAGGGATTTTTCTTACTATTCGCAAGTCCATAGGGCATATTTGAGAATTTACTAATTTCTGGTGGAGATCTTTACTATAGATAAGGTTATGAAAGTAGATCTAGACTCTATAGGGATTTCAGATCACGCTAGTATTACAAGGTTAATGAAAACATCCAATATAGCCAGCGCAAGACCACATTGGAGATGTGATGCTTTTATCGTGCGTGAGGAAGAGAATAAGATCTCGGTAAAGGAGGAAATTACATTTTCTTTTTATTCTAATAACTCAGGGCCATTTAAAGCTACAGTATGGATTGCTCAAAAAGCCTTTATTAGAGGCATATTAAGATGAATATAAAAAAACAAACAAGGTTTACATTAAGAGCGCTATACATTCAAATAAGCAATTTGGAAAGGGTAAATAAAAAAAATTAAAAAAAAGCAATAAATGATCTTACTACCTCAAATTAAAATCATATAAAATGCAGATAAGAACAATTAATCAATTTCTCTCAGATAAGGCTATTTGATCCATGTAACAGATCATATCACTTGGACAAAGTAAGTAAACTCTTGGCAAATAAAATAAGAAAAGAAAAATCTTTGAAAAGAATTGAAGCAATACGAACTGAAGATAGGATGCTGACAATTCCTAAAGATATAGTGCCAGCCTTTGCTAAATTTTATTATAAACTTTATAACTTAACAGAAGAAGCAGAATTTGTTAAACCCTCAATAAACAGTATTCAAAGTTTCTTAAGACAGCTTAACCTTCCCTCAGTTACTGAAAGTGAATTAAAAGCATTAAATAGTCAAACAACAGAAGAAATTAAAAATGCAATTAAAGATTTGAAACTTCACAAAGCTCCAGGACCAGATGGGTTTGGCAACAAATTCTATAAGGGATTTCAATGAGTATTGATTGATAATTTAAAGGAGGTTTTAATCAACATTAAGGATATTCCTACCCAATATTGAAAACATACCATGAGGCTATATGTTACACACTTAAATGGTTACAACCCGAAAAGACATAATCATGGGATCAAACTGAAAATTAACGGTCTTCAATTGGAGATCGTAAAATTTGTATATTTTTTAATAAAAATAGATTGTAAGAACTTAAATGAAGGAGCATATATGGTGGAAACGCTCTATAAGTATTGGCTACAAATTAACCACAAATTAGAACTAATTCCTTTCCTAAATCCTAATCTGCCTGGAATCGATAGCGAAACACTTTAACATCCCTTATCCGAAGGAAAAGACTAAAAAAAAAAAAAAAAAGATTTTTTTTGTTGAAAGATTTTTTTTTTATATATTATTTGAACAATTGATTAACAAATATGGTTTATCAACACAAATATGTCTTTAGAGAGTAGTAATAATAATACAAATGCTCCATATAAAAGGATATTTATCATGTTGATCGCTTGTTCCATACCTAGAGTGGGTCTGATAAGAGGCTGACTCTGGTCTAAGACATAATGGATCTCTTGTTTCACATCTACAATTGTAGCAAACATCTTGTCCCAAGCGGATTTGGAGGCCCCCAAGCGCTCTGCATAGAGCCACGAGAGATTGGAATCCAAGAGATAAAGATTTACAGTTTTGTTGGTCCTACACCGGAGGCCATTGATGCCATTGCTGCCGATATGAAGACTGGGACGTACAATAATCTGCTCCTCAATGTGAGGCACTAAACTTGGCGAGTCCTCTCTGTAGTGCTCCTCATGGGAAGCAGGTACAAAATGTGCATTTCTATTGGAAGGTATTAGTCCTCTTTGTACAGTCTGACAGCATGCGGTGTAATGGCTGAAGGGACTGTAGAAACTCAGGAAATCATTGCATTCCCTTACAGTAGACATAAAACCAAGGAAGAATTGTTCTTTGAGGTAGAAGGAATCTAAAGCCGCTTGGATTTCCATGAAGTTGCACTGAGGAGCACGGACCTTGCTCGGCTTGATACCAGTTGTCTGGTTGATACACAACTCACACACATTATGGAACATGGATATTAAATGCCATTGGGGAAGAACCACAGTATTACAGCATGAAAAGGTCTCGTGGGTCACCGTGTGGTGGGATCTTGAGTCAGATGATGGCGTCATATGAACAGATTCCATTGGTTTGTCTTCCTGCATATTCTGGGTGCATCTGTTGTACTGGAGGGCCACTTCTGTGATCTTGAAGATAAAAAAAAAAAACACATTGCAGGGACATTCATTTACTGTGCTACCCAAAACATAATTTAATCTTTATATAAAACCACACAAACTTCCAAACCTAAACACTGGCATGGCCAAGATTTGGGAAAACAGAGATGGAAAAACCGAAAGCAAGAATGGAACGTACCGATTCTATTACAAACCAAACGGATTCCTTGGTGTGTACATATTTAAAAGAAAAAAAACTACTACAACAACAACAACAAAAACAAACAGACAGACCTAGAGACGTCTCTATATCTCCGTAAACAAAAATAATAATCAGGAAATACAAAGAGAAGAGGCTGTTAGTGAGGATATTCTAGTGTAAATAACGTGCTACTAGTGCCCAAAAGGTAAAATGGCCACCAAAGTCCCCATATGTGCTCTGCACTATTAGATAGAGGGTGAAAAAGTATGTGGGGAAATTGTTTTCCTTTTTACGACTAATGCGGAATTCAAGGAGTCGCGATCAATACAAGTCAGTATTTTTGGATGTTGCCTCTGCACCGCGCGGTGCATAATGAATATTAATTTGAATCCGGCAGTGGTTAAGTTATCTCTAACAACCTCATTATATTCTAGCAGCAGAACAGATAACAGTAGGTAAGGCTGCCATCTTTTTTCGTTAATCACATATATAGTTGTGAGCATACGAGCCCGCTGGAGCCGTTGCTCACGCTTGCGGGCTCGCACAACTCACAACTCCTCCTGCACGCTCGCCGCTCTTAACTCCTCCCCCGCCGCTCATAACTCCTCCCCCGCCGCTCATAACTCCTCCCCCGCCGCTCATAACTCCTCCCCGGCTGCTCTCAACACCTCCCCCCTGCTGCCTTCAACACCTCCCCCCTGCTGCCCTCAACTCCTCCCTGGGGAAGGACCGGCAGACATGCTGGGGACTGAGGTGAGAGAGACAGCCTGGAGGGAAAGAGAGACAAGAGAGACAGGAGGGACACAGATAGAGACAGGAGGGACACAGAGAGAGAGAGACAGGAGGGACACAGATATAGAGACAGGAGGGACAGAGACAGACAGGAAGGACATGGATGGAGGGTCACAGATAGAGAGACAGGAGGGACACAGACAGGGAGAGTCAGGAGGGACACAGACAGAGAGAGAGAGAGAGAGTGACAGGAGTAACACAGAGAGAGTCAGGAGGGACACAGATAGAGACAGGAGGGACACAGAGAGAGAGTGACAGGAGTAACACAGAGAGAGACAGGAGGGACACAGATAGAGAGACAGGAGGGACAGAGAGAGACAGGAGGGACACAGACAGAGAGAGACAGGAGGGACAGAGAGAGACAGGAGGGACACAGACAGAGAGAGACAGGAGGGACACAGACAGGAAGGACACAGACCGAGAGAGACAGGAGGGACACAGACCCAGAGAGACAGGAGGGACACCGATAGAGAGACAGGAGGGACACAGATAGAGAGACAGGAGGGACAGAGAGAGACTGGAGGGACAGAGAGAGACAGGAGGGACAGAGAGAGACAGGAAGGACACAGACCGAGAGAGACAGGAGGGACACAGACCGAGAGAGACAGGAGGGACACAGACCGAGAGAGACAGGAGGGACACAGACCGAGAGAGACAGGAGGGACACAGACAGGGAGAGTCAGGAGGGACACAGACAGAGAGAGAGAGAGAGGGACAGGAGTAACACAGAGAGAGACAGGAGGGACACAGATAGAGAGACAGGAGGGACAGAGAGAGACAGGAGGGACAGAGAGAGACAGGAGGGACACAGACAGAGAGAGAGAGGAGGGACACAGACAGAGAGAGACAGGAAGGACACAGACCGAGAGAGACAGGAAGGACACAGACCGAGAGAGACAGGAGGGACACAGACCCAGAGAGACAGGAGGGACACAGAGAGAGAGTGACAGGAGGGACACAGACAGAGAGAGAGAGGAGGGACACAGACAGAGAGAGACAGGAAGGACACAGACCGAGAGAGACAGGAGGGACACAGACCCAGAGAGACAGGAGGGACACAGAGAGAGAGTGACAGGAGGGACACAGATAGAGAGACAGGAGGGACAGAGAGGGACAGAGAGAGACAGGAGGGACAGAGAGAGACAGGAGGGACAGAGAGAGACAGGAGGGACAGAGAGAGACAGGAGGGACAGAGAGAGACAGGAGGGACACAGACAGAGAGAGACAGGAGGGACACAGACAGAGAGAGACAGGAGGGACACAGACCAAGAGAGACAGGAGTGACACAGACCGAGAGAGACAGGAGTGACACAGACCGAGAGAGACAGGAGGGACACAGACCGAGAGAGACAGGAGGGACACAGACCGGGAGGGACACAGACCGAGAGAGACAGGAGGGACACAGACAGAGAGAGACAGGAGGGACACAGACCCAGAGAGACAGGAGTGACACAGACCCAGAGAGACAGGAGTGACACAGACCGAGAGAGACAGGAGAGACACAGACCGAGAGAGACAGGAGGGACACAGACCGAGAGAGACAGGAGGGACACAGACCGAGAGAGACAGGAGGGACACAGACCGAGAGAGACAGGAGGGACACAGACCGAGAGAGACAGGAGGGACACAGACCGAGAGAGACAGGAGGGACACAGACCGAGAGAGACAGGAGGGACACAGACCGAGAGAGACAGGAGGGACACAGACCGAGAGAGACAGGAGGGACACAGACCGAGAGAGACAGGAGGGACACAGACCGAGAGAGACAGGAGGGACACAGACCGAGAGAGACAGGAGGGACACAGACCGAGAGAGACAGTAGGGACACACAGAGAGAGACAGTAGGGACACACAGAGAGAGACAGGAGGGACACAGACAAAGAGAGACAGGAGGGACAGAGAGAGACAGGAGGGACAGAGAGAGACAGGAAGGACACAGATAGACAGGAGGGACAGAGAGAGACAGGAAGGACACAGATAGACAGGAGGGACAGAGAGAGACAGGAAGGACACGGATGGAGGGACACAGACAGAGAGACAGGAGGGACACAGACAGAGAGAGACAGGAGGGACACAGACAGAGAGAGACAGGAGGGACACAGAGAGAGAGTGACAGGAGGGACACAGATAGAGAGACAGGAGGGACAGAGAGGGACAGAGAGAGACAGGAGGGACAGAGAGAGACAGGAGGGACAGAGAGAGACAGGAGGGACAGAGAGAGACAGGAGGGACAGAGAGAGACAGGAGGGACACAGACAGAGAGAGACAGGAGGGACACAGACAGAGAGAGACAGGAGGGACACAGACCCAGAGAGACAGGAGTGACACAGACCGAGAGAGACAGGAGTGACACAGACCGAGAGAGACAGGAGGGACACAGACCGAGAGAGACAGGAGGGACACAGACCGGGAGGGACACAGACCGAGAGAGACAGGAGGGACACAGACAGAGAGAGACAGGAGGGACACAGACCCAGAGAGACAGGAGTGACACAGACCCAGAGAGACAGGAGTGACACAGACCGAGAGAGACAGGAGAGACACAGACCGAGAGAGACAGGAGGGACACAGACCGAGAGAGACAGGAGGGACACAGACAGAGAGAGACAGGAGGGACACAGACCGAGAGAGACAGGAGGGACACAGACCGAGAGAGACAGGAGGGACACAGACCGAGAGAGACAGGAGGGACACAGACCGAGAGAGACAGGAGGGACACAGACCGAGAGAGACAGGAGGGACACAGACCGAGAGAGACAGGAGGGACACAGACCGAGAGAGACAGGAGGGACACAGACCGAGAGAGACAGGAGGGACACAGACCGAGAGAGACAGGAGGGACACAGACCGAGAGAGACAGTAGGGACACACAGAGAGAGACAGTAGGGACACACAGAGAGAGACAGGAGGGACACAGACAAAGAGAGACAGGAGGGACAGAGAGAGACAGGAGGGACAGAGAGAGACAGGAAGGACACAGATAGACAGGAGGGACAGAGAGAGACAGGAAGGACACAGATAGACAGGAGGGACAGAGAGAGACAGGAAGGACACGGATGGAGGGACACAGACAGAGAGACAGGAGGGACACAGACAGAGAGAGACAGGAGGGACACAGACAGAGAGAGACAGGAGGGACACAGACAGAGAGAGACAGAAGGGACACAGAGAGAGGGAGACAGTAGGGACACACAGAGAGAGACAGGAGGGACACAGACAAAGAGAGACAGCAGGGACACAGAGAGAGGGAGACAGTAGGGACACACAGAGAGAGACAGGAGGGAAACAGACAGAGAGAGACAGCAGGGACACAGACAGAGAGAGACAGCAGGGACACAGACAGAGAGAGACAGGAGGGACACAGACAAAGAGATACAGGAGGGACAGGAAGGACACAGATAGACAGGAGGGACAGAGAGAGACAGGAAGGACACAGATAGACAGGAGGGACACAGACAAAGAGAGACAGGAGGGACAGAGAGAGACAGGAAGGACACAGATAGACAGGAGGGACAGAGAGAGACAGGAAGGACACGGATGGAGGGACACAGATAGAGAGACAGGAGGGACACAGACAGAGAGAGACAGGAGGGACACAGACAGAGAGAGACAGGAGGGACACAGACAGAGAGAGACAGGAGGGACACAGACAGAGAGAGACAGGAGGGACACAGACAGAGAGAGACAGGAGGGACACAGACAGAGAGAGACAGGAGGGACACAGACAGAGAGAGACAGGAGGGACACAGACAGAGAGAGACAGGAGGGACACAGACAGAGAGAGACAGGAGGGACACAGAGAGAGAGACAGGAGGGACACAGAGAGAGACAGGAGGTACACGGATGGAGAGACACAGACAGAGAGAGACAGGAGGGACACAGATAGAGAGACAGGAGGGACACAGACAGAGAGAGACAAGAGGGACACGGATAGAGAGACAGGAGGGACAGAGAGAGACAGGAGGGACAGAGAGAGACAAGAGGGACACGGATAGAGAGACAGGGACACGGATAGAGAGACAGGAGGGACACAGACAGAGAGAGACAAGAGGGACACGGATAGAGAGACAGGAGGGACAGAGAGAGACAAGAGGGACACGGATAGAGAGACAGGGACACGGATAGAGAGACAGGAGGGACACAGACAGAGAGAGACAAGAGGGACACGGATAGAGAGACAAAAGGGACAGAGAGAGACAAGAGGGACACGGATAGAGAGACAGGAGGGACACAGACAGAGAGAGACAGGAGGGACACAGACAGAGAGAGACAGGAGGGACACAGACAGAGAGAGACAGGAGGGACACAGACAGAGAGAGACAGGAGGGACACAGACAGAGAGAGACAGGAGGGACACAGACAGAGAGAGACAGGAGGGACACAGACAGAGAGAGACAGGAGGGACACAGACAGAGAGAGACAGGAGGGACACAGACAGAGAGAGACAGGAGGGACACAGACAGAGAGAGACAGGAGGGACACAGACAGAGAGAGACAGGAGGGACACAGACAGAGAGAGACAAGAGGGACACAGACAGAGAGACAGACAGGAGGGACACAGACAGAGACAGACAGGAGGGACACAGACAGAGAGAGACAGGAGGGACACAGACAGAGAGAGACAGGAGGGACACAGACAGAGAGAGACAGGAGGGACACAGACAGAGAGAGACAGGAGGGACACAGATAGAGAGAGACAGGAGGGACACAGACAGAGAGACAGGAGGGACACAGACAGAGAGACAGGAGGGACACAGACAGAGACAGGAGGGACACAGACAAAGAGAGACAGGAGGGACAGATAGACAGGGAGGGACAGAGAGAGACAGGAAGGACACGGATGGAGGGACACAGATAGAGAGACAGGAGGGACACAGACAGAGAGAGACAGGAGGGACACAGACAGAGAGAGACAGGAGGGACACAGACAGAGAGAGACAGGAGGAACACAGACAGAGAGAGACAGGAGGGACACAGACAGAGAGAGAGGAGGGACACAGACAGAGAGAGACAGGAGGGACACAGACAGAAAGAGACAGGAGGGACACAGAGAGAGACAGTAGGGACACCGATGGAGAGACACAGATAGAGAGAGACAGGAGGGACACAGAGAGAGAGAGAGACAGGAGGTACACAGAGAGGGAGACAGGAGGTACACAGAGAGGGAGACAGGAGGGACACAGATAGAGAGACAGGAGGGACACAGATAGAGAGACAGGAGCGACACAGACAGAGAGAGACAGGAGGGACACAGACAGAGAGAAACAGGAGGACAGAGAGAGACAAGAGGGACACGGATAGAGAGACAGGAGGGACAGAGAGAGACAAGAGGGACACGGATAGAGAGACAGGAGGGACAGAGAGAGACAGGAGGGACAGAGAGAGACAAGAGGGACACGGATAGAGAGACAAGAGGGACACGGATAGAGAGACAGGAGGGACACAGATAGAGAGACAGGAGGGACACAGATAGAGAGACAGGAGGGACACAGATAGAGAGACAGGAGGGACACAGATAGAGAGACAGGAGGGACACCGATAGAGAGACAGGAGCGACACAGACAGAGAGAGACAGGAGGGACACAGACAGAGAGAAACAGGAGGGACAGAGAGAGACAAGAGGGACACGAATAGAGAGACAGGAGGGACAGAGAGAGACAAGAGGGACACGGATAGAGAGACAGGAGGGACACAGACAGAGAGAGACAGGAGGGACACAGACAGAGAGAGACAGGAGGGACACAGACAGAGAGAGACAGGAGGGACACAGGCAGAGAGAGACAGAAGGGACACAGACAGAGAGAGACAGGAGGGACAGAGAGAGACACGGATAGAGAGACAGGAGGGACAGAGAGAGACAAGAGGGACACGGATAGAGAGACAAGAGGGACACGGATAGAGAGACAAGAGGGACACGGATAGAGAGACAGGAGGGACACAGACAGAGAGAGACAGGAGGGACACAGACAGAGAGAGACAGGAGGGACACAGACAGAGAGAGACAGGAGGGACACAGACAGAGAGAGACAGGAGGGACACAGACAGAGAGAGACAGGAGGGACACAGATAGAGAGAGACAGGAGGGACAGAGAGAGACAGGAGGGACAGAGAGAGACAAGAGGGACACGGATAGAGAGACAGGAGGGACAGAGAGAGACAAGAGGGACACGGATAGAAAGACAGGAGGGACACAGACAGAGAGAGACAGGAGGGACACGGACAGAGAGAGACAGGAGGGATACAGACAGAGAGAGACAGGAGAGACACAGACAGAGAGAGACAGGAGGGACACAGACAGAGAGAGACAGGAGGGACACAGACAGAGAGAGACAGGAGGGACACAGATAGAGAGAGACAGGAGGGACACAGATAGAGAGAGACAGGAGGGACAGAGAGAGACAGGAGGGACAGAGAGAGACAGGAGGGACAGAGAGAGACAAGAGGGACACGGATAGAGAGACAGGAGGGACAGAGAGAGACAAGAGGGACACGGATAGAGAGACAGGAGGGACACGGATAGAGAGACAGGAGGGACAGAGAGAGACAAGAGGGACACGGATAGAGAGACAGGAGGGACAGAGAGAGACAAGAGGGACACGGATAGAGAGACAGGAGGGACAGAGAGAGACAAGAGGGACACGGATAGAGAGACAGGAGGGATACAGACAGAGAGAGACAGGAGAGACACAGATAGAGAGAGACAGGAGGGACAGAGAGAGAGAGGGACAGAGAGAGAGAGAGACAGGAGGGACAGAGAGAGAGAGAGAGACAGGAGGGACAGAGAGAGAGAGAGAGACAGGAGGGACAGAGAGAGAGAGACAGGAGGGACACAGACAGAGAGAGACAGGAGGGACACAGAGAGAGACAGGAGGGACACGGATGGAGAGACACAGAGACAGGAGGGACACAGATTGAGAGACAGGAGGGACACAGACAGAGAGAGACAGACAGGAGGTACACACAGAGAGAGAGAGACAGGAGGTACACACAGAGAGAGAGAGACAGGAGGTACAGAGAGAGAGAGAGAGAGACAGGAGTACACAGATAGAGAGACAGGAGGGACACGGATAGAGAGACAGGAGGGACAGAGAGAGACAAGAGGGACACGGATAGAGAGACAGGGACACGGATAGAGAGACAGGAGGGACACAGACAGAGAGAGACAAGAGGGACACGGATAGAGAGACAGGAGGGACAGAGAGAGACAAGAGGGACACGGATAGAGAGACAGGAGAGACACAGACAGAGAGAGACAGGAGGGACACAGACAGAGAGAGACAGGAGGGACACAGACAGAGAGAGACAGGAGGGACACAGACAGAGAGAGACAGGAGGGACACAGACAGAGAGAGACAGGAGGGACACAGACAGAGAGAGACAGGAGGGACACAGACAGAGAGAGACAGGAGGGACACAGACAGAGAGAGACAGGAGGGACACAGACAGAGAGAGACAGGAGGGACACAGACAGAGAGACAGACAGGAGGGACACAGACAGAGAGACAGACAGGAGGGACACAGACAGAGACAGACAGGAGGGACACAGACAGAGAGAGACAGGAGGGACACAGACAGAGAGAGACAGGAGGGACACAGACGGAGAGAGACAGGAGGGACACAGATAGAGAGAGACAGGAGGGACACAGACAGAGAGACAGGAGGGACACAGACAGAGAGACAGGAGGGACACAGACAGAGACAGGAGGGACACAGACAAAGAGAGACAGGAGGGACAGATAGACAGGAGGGACAGAGAGAGACAGGAAGGACACGGATGGAGGGACACAGATAGAGAGACAGGAGGGACACAGACAGAGAGAGACAGGAGGGACACAGACAGAGAGAGACAGGAGGGACACAGACAGAGAGAGACAGGAGGAACACAGACAGAGAGAGACAGGAGGGACACAGACAGAGAGAGACAGGAGGGACACAGATAGAGAGAGACAGGAGGGACACAGATAGAGAGAGACAGGAGGGACAGAGAGAGACAAGAGGGACACGGATAGAGAGACAGGAGGGACACAGACAGAAAGAGACAGGAGGGACACAGAGAGAGACAGTAGGGACACCGATGGAGAGACACAGATAGAGAGAGACAGGAGGGACACAGAGAGAGAGAGAGACAGGAGGTACACAGAGAGGGAGACAGGAGGGACACAGATAGAGAGACAGGAGGGACACAGATAGAGAGACAGGAGGGACACAGATAGAGAGACAGGAGGGACACAGATAGAGAGACAGGAGCGACACAGACAGAGAGAGACAGGAGGGACACAGACAGAGAGAAACAGGAGGGACAGAGAGAGACAAGAGGGACACGGATAGAGAGACAGGAGGGACAGAGAGAGACAAGAGGGACACGGATAGAGAGACAGGAGGGACAGAGAGAGACAAGAGGGACACGGATAGAGAGACAGGAGGGACACAGATAGAGAGACAGGAGGGACACAGATAGAGAGACAGGAGGGACACAGATAGAGAGACAGGAGGGACACAGATAGAGAGACAGGAGGGACACAGATAGAGAGACAGGAGCGACACAGACAGAGAGAGACAGGAGGGACACAGACAGAGAGAAACAGGAGGGACAGAGAGAGACAAGAGGGACACGGATAGAGAGACAGGAGGGACAGAGAGAGACAAGAGGGACACGAATAGAGAGACAGGAGGGACAGAGAGAGACAAGAGGGACACGGATAGAGAGACAGGAGGGACACAGACAGAGAGAGACAGGAGGGACACAGACAGAGAGAGACAGGAGGGACACAGGCAGAGAGAGACAGGAGGGACACAGACAGAGAGAGACAGGAGGGACAGAGAGAGACACGGATAGAGAGACAGGAGGGACAGAGAGAGACAAGAGGAACACGGATAGAGAGACAAGAGGGACACGGATAGAGAGACAAGAGGGACACGGATAGAGAGACAGGAGGGACACAGACAGAGAGAGACAGGAGGGACACAGACAGAGAGAGACAGGAGGGACACAGACAGAGAGAGACAGGAGGGACACAGACAGAGAGAGACAGGAGGGACACAGATAGAGAGAGACAGGAGGGACACAGATAGAGAGAGACAGGAGGGACAGAGAGAGACAGGAGGGACAGAGAGAGACAAGAGGGACACGGATAGAGAGACAGGAGGGACAGAGAGAGACAAGAGGGACACGGATAGAGAGACAGGAGGGACAGAGAGAGACAAGAGGGACACGGATAGAGAGACAGGAGGGACAGAGAGAGACAAGAGGGACACGGATAGAGAGACAGGAGGGACAGAGAGAGAGAGGGACAGAGAGAGAGAGAGACAGGAGGGACAGAGAGAGAGAGAGAGACAGGAGGGACAGAGAGAGAGAGAGAGACAGGAGGGACAGAGAGAGAGAGAGAGACAGGAGGGACAGAGAGAGAGAGACAGGAGGGACAGAGAGAGACAGACAGGAGGGACAGAGAGAGACAGACAGGAGGGACACAGAGAGAGGCAGGAGGGACACAGAGAGAGGCAGGAGGGACACAGACACACAGAGAGAGAGACATGAGAGAGAGAGACAGACAGGAATGAGGGACAGAGAGAGACACAGACAGGAATGAGGGACAGAGAGAGACACAGACAGGAAGGAGGGATAGACAGAGACTGACAGGAAGAAGGGACAGAGAGAGACACAGACAGGAAGGAGGGATAGACAGAGACTGACAGGAAGAAGGGACAGAGAGACAGACAGGAGGGAGGGATAGAGAGAGAGACAGGAAGGAGGGACAGAGAGAAAGATTGACATGAAGGAGGGACAGAGAGATGAGAAAAGTGGAGTGGAAGTGACAGGGGAGGGAAAGCGGGGTAGAAGAGACAAGGGAAGGGAGAGGGGTGGAAGAGACACAGGAAAGGGAAATGGGGGAAGAGACACAGGGAGGAAGAGAAGGGAAAAGAAACGGGAGGGAGGGAAGAGACACAAGGGAGGGGGAGAGGGGTTGAAGAGACACGGGAGGGAGAGAGGGGAAAGGGGACACATGGTAGGGGGAAGAGATACAGGGGTGGAAAGGGGGGAAGAGACACATGGGGGAGAGGCGCTCATTGCGAGGCCCATGATGAGCTTCAAAGGTGCTTAGTAAAGTAGAGGGGGGGAGTGGCTCTCATTGAGCACCTACCGTCAAGTAGAGGGGGGAAAAGGTAGAGGGGGAGAGGCTCGCAATGAGCGCCAAAGGCGTTCATCGCAAGGCCAGTTAAGTAGAGGGGGAGAGGCTTGCAATTTGTGGCAAACACCATTGCCAGGCTTCAAATTTTATTGCCGTCATTTTTGACGGGCAAGTGGCTAGTTGTTTATAAAACACATGTCCTTTAGGTTATATAATAAAGCATATCTTAACATGAGGAAAGTACATTGATTTTAAAACCTTTGAACGGCACACCACGATTAGCGCGGAGGACAATTGTGCGCCAACAGATGCGCATTGTATAAAAACAGGCGACAAATGTGCTGCTTTAAAAGCGAGCAAGCTTGTAATGCCTGGTGCCCTGAACCCCCCTATGCCTAACCTTAAGACCACTAAAGCTAACCCTAAGACACCAAAGCCTAACCCTAAAACCTCTAACCCTAAAGACCCCGAAGCATAACCCCAAATCCCTAACCCCTCTAATCCTAAAACCTGTAACCCCAACACCCCTAAGGCCACAATACCTGTAGCCCGGCGCGCATGTGTCGGTGCACGTTTTTTTCAGGACGTCCATTTTGAATAATATGATAGATATAGTTTATATCTATGTTTAGCTCATCACAAAGGACAGTCTGGTCCTAAAAGAGAGCCAGTCTTTTAGATGTACACTGCAGCAAATCTGGATGTTACCAGTAACGTGGAGCAGATATCCCTAGACACAGTGAGAAAGGGGTCAGAATATAAACCCATGTGGATGGATGGATGGATGGATGGATGGATACAGATCATAAGAGAACATTTCTATTCACAAACTGCCATCCCACATCAATTCAAAGCAAGAAAATCAAGTGCTTTGTCACCCTCCGTCTCTGATTGTGATGAAATTGGTGTACACCCTTCCCTTATGGTTGGAAGAAGCCCCCTTAAAATGTTTTCCCTCTATCTCAAACGGTTTTAATTTGATAACATTTCAAAGTTTCATTACATCTGCGTTGTCTGTTCCTCTCGAGAGCCTCGGCACAAGATACCCTTACGTACATTTTTTTTTTTTTCTCCATAACCAATGATCAGATCTCTTTAAAATTTTACACAGAGCTCAATAAAATGAGGAATTAAAAAAAAAAAAAAACACAGTAAATACACCAGCACGCAAAAGATTTTATAAATGCCTAAATAATGTATAAATTTAGTTGTAGCATCGTTTTTTTGGTGGAAAAACTAGGTTTAGAAAACCTGAATTTTCAGCGTGTGGGTATGATGGAACCAAAATGTTTTGATGTTGAAAATGATTGCAAAGACATGCTCCTTCTTGACAAAGAATGAAATGCAAGTTTTTTGTAAGTTGTTCATCTTAAAATGTGCATACTTGTTTTAATTTTTGGATATTTGAATTTGAAATTATGAAAATTGGCTATCAGAATAAAAAAAGAAAAAAAAAAGAAAATATTTTTTTTTACTGTCAGTAGAACATTAAATGCTGACATGTAAGAAAATAAGACCTAGCAAGAAAAATATTCCAAAAAATAAAAAAATTAGTATTATATACAAACTAGGAAATTGCCCGTCAAAAATAACGGGAAACAAATTGTAAGGCTGGCAATGCGGTTTCACTCAATGTGTGGTTTTGGCTCCTCTGTGCACCTTCAGCGCTCATTGCAGCCTAAGTCCTGCATGCTTCAAATTATTTCAGAAATATTACAAATATTAGATATTTTAAAATGTTTTCTCAGATGGCAGTTCAGAGAAGTCTTTCACGTGCTAGTTGTGTATGGTATTATTCATTGTGTGGAGGAATCATGGATAGCTGAAGGTGATGCAATGCAGATGAGTCCGAATGCCAAGGTACTGGTGAAACTACAAAACGTCTAGCTAGAAAAGATAGTCTTTAGAGACCCCTTGACAAGCAGATTGCTACTCCAAAAACATTTTATGATTTCTGTGATAAAATTGAAAAGGTCTAATTCCATTATATTGCAACGGCAGACAGACATGATCCGTTCTTCCATCCAAACCCATTTCAGAGACGTGCAGACACCCCCTGGAACTCGCAATTTCCACAACTGTAAAACTGCCTCATTGTGACTTACGCCTCAATAGATTTAACATAAATGTTAAAAAGTCTCCATACATCCATTATTTCAAGATTTTTTCTTTTGTAAGATAGACATGTCCTTAATACTCTGAAAAACAAATTGGGGATCATGTAATGTTGCATAATTGTATAGAATGCATCATTTTTAATTATTTTTATATTTTTCTTGCTAGGTCTTATTACCTTATTTATTGATTTCACGATAGCCAGTGTGCACTTTCTGGAAAATTATAATAACCAATATTATGCTACATTTTAAGATGGACAACTTTGTTTCATTAATTTTTTCTATTAAAGCTACGGATTGTACGAAAGTTGTACAAAAACAGCTACCCAGTAGCCATTGTTTCATACGATGTCGAAATTTAAAAAAAAAAAATTTGTTACAAGGAATAAAAAAAAACATAAATGTAATTCTTCGTCAAGAAGGAACATGTCTTTGCAATAATTTTCAACATCAAAACATTTTAGTTCCATCATACCCACACGCTGAAAATTCATGTTTTTGAAACCTAGTTTTTCCACAAAAACAAACAAACAACTAGGCTACAAGTACATTTATATTTTTTTTTAGGCATTTATAAAATCTTTTGTGTGCTGGTGTATTTTTTTCTGAAATCCTTATCATTTTATTGAAATTTGTGTAAAATTTCAAAGAGATCTGATCATCGGTTATGAAGAAAAAAATAAAAAATGTACACAAGGGCATCGTGTGCCGAGGCTCTCAAGAGGAGATCAATGAAACTATGAAGTGCAAAAAAAATAAAAACTTTGAGATAGAGGGAAAAAAAATTAAGGGTGTTTCTTTCAACCATAAGGGAAGGATGGACACCAAGTTTCATCAAAATCGTGGGGTGACATGACCTCGGTGAATTGACGTGGAATGACCCATAACTAGAACCGTTAGAATAAAGATATTCCCCATTATTCACAGTGATAACACATAATATGTCTATAGAGCAGACCTACAAAAAACTAAAATATCACTGATTTTTGCCCCCTGGCGGACAGTGGAACCGCTCAGCTTTGTCACTAAAACACTGTATGCCACACAAATACTTACACAATACCAAAAAAAAATGATATAGATATAGATATATATATAGATAATATATATATATATATATATATATATATATATATATATATATATACACACACACACCTACATACATACATACATACATACATACATATAATCAGCAGAAAATAGAACGGTTAGCAATAAGTGGACCATCTCTGGAGAGATTTAAGGGGCCAGTGTACAAACTTTTCTAACTATTATTTAGTTTACCAATAATTACAATTACAAGAGAAATCAGCAGCAAAGCTTTAGCCAGGAAATATAAATTTAACATGGTTAACTTACTAGTAACCACTGCAGTATCATCCCCACCTCTACCACTGTCCTGAGCACTACTGAGAGATTTCAAATAAGAAACCATTGCTTTGGCAAAGCTTGAATAATGTTATCTCAGTTGAAATCTGACTTCCTTTCAGTGATGCTCAGCACAATAAGATGTGGGAGGAGTACAGCAGTTGCCATTAATAAAGGTAAACATTTTGAAATCATATTTCCTGACTTAAGATTTGCTTTGTTGCGGTCTGTACTTGTATTTTTAATGTCAATTAATGGTGAAATAAAAAATAGCTTTAACCTGATTGGTACTTATACTGGCCCTTTAAGGAGGACATGTTGGCACAGGCCTCTCTCGCGTGCGTCTCAGGTGTGAGGATTGACTCCCAAGGCTATGTTATGTTATGAAGCCCCCGGTACCATTATCTGCAGCAAACAGAAATTATATATGTGGATGTACGGGATAATAGAGTATTACAACATGCAGTTTTATAGTATTTGTATAAACACGACGCTATATAAAATAGCGCGTCTAATAACAGTAAAATAGTTGTTCCCGTTGTTTTAAATTGACACAGCAAAGGTCTCCATTACTGTAAAAATAAATAAAATGTACACCAATAAGAAATAATTGTAATTATTGTTAAAATGTTTGTGGTTGATAAATATTTTGAGCGGAAGTGTTAGATAACTGAGCTTCAAAGTTGGGCATTTTAAGCTGAAATTATCTATACCTGAACTGCCTCTGTGTTCAGAGACATTAAAGGGAAATGGAACATTTTTTTTTCTTTATTGCATCAAAAAGAGAGCGTTTGATAATGTGCGTTTTCCTTTTTTAAATGAAGGAGTCAGAGCTCAAAAACGTATTAAATGTTAACAGTCCTTAATGGCGGAGATCAAGGAGATCTACAGACTTAGGTAAGCTTGAATGAAGGTTTACGTTTCATTTAATATTTTTTCATGTTTAAGAACATTTGTGTTGTGTCCCTATAACTCCCTCGGTGGGGCTGACACAGACTTAAAGGACCAGTGTAGTTTGGTACAAAAGAAACACACCAGCTACACAAGACAAGGATACAAATCTTACATTTAGAGGAGTCTGTCAGGTGGGGTTCCATATTGGACATCTAGTCCGGAGGATTCATCTTATTGGCCCTTATTTTACATGGATTTCAAACTAAATGTGAATAGTCAGGTTTTTTGAGATTCAAATATTTTTTCAATGTATTTGTCAGTACTTCTAGGTAGACATTGCTTTTAGTTGATGCAAAGAAGATTTACTTTCAAAATATTTAGCAGGAGAGGAGTTATAACCTCTGTCTACTGTATGCAACACATGAAGACAAATAGGAAAAGGTTTATTAATGGAAGCAACGCCTTGCAAAAGTATTCACCCCCTTGGCATTTTTCGTGTTTTGTTGCCTCACAACCTGGAATAACACGGAGTGTTTGAGGATTTGCATCATTTAATTTACAGAACACGCCACAACTTTAAGAAAGTTTTTTTTATTTATTTTTTTTTTTTTAATTGTGAAGGACACAACAATTAGGACAAAATAACAGAACAAGTCCCTGTGTATAACTATTCACCCCCTAAAGTCAATACTTTGTAGCGCCACCTTTTGCGGCAATCACAGCTCCAAGTCACTTTGGATAAGTCTCTATGAGCTCGCCACATCTTACCACTGGGATTTTTGCCCATTCCTCCTCGCTGCTCCAGCTCCTTCAAGTTGGATGGTTTGCTCTTGTGATCAGCAATCTTTAAGTCTGACCACAGATTTCCTATTGGCTTGAGGTCTGGGCTGTGACTCGGCCATTCCAACACATTTACATGTTTCCCCTTACACCCCCCAAGTGTTGCTTTAGCCGTGTGTGTGGGGTCATTGTCCTGCTGGAAGGTGACCCTCCCTCCTAGCCTCAAATCACGCACACAGTGGTGCAGGTTTTGCTCAGGAATATCCCTGTATTTAGCACCATCCATCTTTCCCTCAACTCTGACCAGTTTCCCAGTCCCCACAGCATGATGCTGCCACCGCCATGTTTCACTGTGGGGACGGTGCTCTTTGGGTGATGTGTTGGGTTTGCGCCAGACATAGCGTTTTCTTTAATGAAACTAAAATTGAACTTTTTGGCCATCAGACCAGAGCACCTTCCTCCATACATTTTGGGAGTCTCCCACGTGCCATTTTGTTTTTTGCTGAAAGTAATGGCTTTCGTCTGGCCACTCTGCCATAAAGCCCAACTCTATGGAGCGTACGGCTTATTGTCGTCCTATGTACAGATACTCCAGTCTCTGCTGTGGATCTCTGCAGCTCCTCCAGGGTTACCTTAGGTCTCTGTGCTGCCTCTCTGATTAATGCCCTCCTTGCCCGGTCCCTGAGTTTTGGTGGGCGGCCGTCTCTTGGCAGGTTTGCTGTTGCGCCATGTTCTTTCCATTTGGTTATGATAGATTTGATGGTGCTCCTGGGGATCATCAACGATTTGGATATTTTTTTATAACCTAACCCTGACTTGTACTTCTCAACAACATTGTTCCTTACTTGTTTGGAGAGTTCCTTGGTCTTCATGGCAGTGTTTGGTTAGTGGTGCCTCTTGCTTAGGTGTTGCAGCCTCTTGGGCCTTTCAATAAAGGTGTGTATATGTAATGACAGATCATATGACACTTAGCTAGCACACAGGTGGCCATCATTTCACTAATTATGTGACTTCTGAAGGTAATTGGTTGCACCATAGCTTATGGGCTTCATAACAAAGGGGGTGAATACATACACACATGCCAATTTTCTGTTTTCTATTTCTAAAAAATAGTTTTATGTATATATTTCTCTCATTTCACTTCACCAACTTAGACTATTGTGTTCTGATCCATCACATAAGATTCAGATTAACAAAACATTGAACTTAAGTAATGTAACAAAATAGGTAAAAAGATAAGGGGGGTGAATACTTTTGCACGGCAGTGTGTAATTATATATATATATATATATATACATATATACACACACACACATATACATATATATATATATATACACACATATATATATATATATATATATATATATATACACATATATACACATACATATATACACATATATATATATATATATATATATATATATATATATATATATATATATATATATATATATATATATAAACACACACACACACATATATATATACATATATAGTGGATACAAAAAGTCTACACACCCCTGTTCAAATGTAAGGTTTCTGTGCTGTAAAAAAAATCAGACAAAGATAAATCATTTCAGAACTTTTTCCACCTTTAATGTGACCAATAAACTGTACAAGTCAATTGAAAAACAAACTGAAATCTTTTAGGTAGAGGGAAGAAAAAATATAAAAATAAAATAATATGGTTGCATAAGTCTGCACACCCTTAAACTAATACTTTGTTGAAGCCCCTTGTGATTTTATTACAGCACTCAGTCTTTTTGGGTATGAGTCTATCAGCGTGGCACATTTTGACTTGGCAAGATTTGGCCACTCTTCTTTGCAAAAACACTCCAAATCTGTCCGATTGCGAGGGCATCTCCTGTGCACAGCCCTCTTCAGATCACCCCACAGATTTTCAATCGGATTCAGGTCTGGGCTCTGGCTGGGCCATTCCAAACCTTTAATCTTCTTCAGGTGAAGCCATTCCTTTGTCGATTTGGATGTATGCTTTGGGTCGTTGTCATGCTGAAAGATGAAGTTCCTCTTCATGTTCAGCTTTCTAGCAGAAGCCTGAAGGTTTTGTGCCAATATTGACTGGTATTTGGAACTGTTCATAATTCCCTCTATCTTAACTAAGGCCCCAGTTCCAGCTGAAGAAAAACAGCCCCAAAGCATGATGCTGCCACCACCATGCTTCACTGTGGGTATGGTTTTCTTTTGGTGATGTGCAGGGTTGTTTTTGCGCCAAACATATCATTCGGAATTATGGCCAAAAAGTTCAACCTTGGTTTCATCAGACCCGAACACCTTTTCCCACATGCTTTTGGGAGACTTCAGATGTATTGCCTGGCTTTGATGTTTTTCTTCGTAAGAAGAGGCTTTCGTCTTGCCACTCTACCCCATAGCCCAGACATATGAAGAATACGGGAGATTGTTGTCACATGTACCACACAGCCAGTACTTGCCAGATATTCCTGCAGCTCCTTTAATGTTGCTGTAGGCCTCTTGGTAGCCTCCCAGAACAGTTTTCTTCTTGTCTTTTCATCAATTTTGGAGGGAGCTCCAGTTCTTGGTAATGTCACTGTTGTGCCATATTTTCTCCACTTGATGATGACTGTCTTCACTGTGTTCCATGGTATATCTAATGCCTTGGAAATTCTTTTGTACCCTTCTCCTGAATAATACCTTTTAACAATGAGATCCCTCTGATGCTTTGGAAGCTCTCTGTGGACCATGGCTTTTGCTGTGGGATGTGACTAAGAAAATTTCAGGAAAGGCCAACTAGAGCAGCTTAACTTTATTTGGGGTTAATCAGAGGCACTTTAAATGATGGCAGGTGTATGCTGACTCCTATTTAACATGATTTGGAATGCGATTGCTTAATTCTGAACACAGCTACATCCCCAGTTATAAGAGGGTGTGAAGACTTATGCAACCACATTATTTTTATTCCCTCCACCTAAAAGATTTCAGTTTGTTTTTCAATTGAGTTGTACAGTTTATAGGTCACATTAAAGGTGGAAAAAGTTCTGAAATTATTTATGTCTCATTTGTTTACAGCACAGAAACCTGACATTTTAACAGGGGCGTGTAGATTATATATATATATATATATATATATATATATATATATATATATATATATATATATATATTTATTAGTATGGTGAGCACTAGAATGAGAAAAGCTCTCCACCGTACAGAGTACAGAAAACGAATAATACAATAAACCCTTTTGCAGGTCTAAAAAGCTTTGCTTAAAAGCTGTTTAATACGGCAGGCATATGCTTTAAGGGAGCAATGTATAAAGTTGCTATTTTTGAATTAAGAGTGAAGTACATGGTTTTCTCATTTGCATGTCCTTGCCTTTTAGACATGCAAATGGGCTTATTAATGTATTATTCCTTATATACACACATATATACTCGAGTATAAGCCGAGGCACCTATTTTACCCCAAAATACTGGGAAAACTTAGTGACTCGAGTATAAGCCGAGGGTGGGAAATGTGCTGCCCCCTATGTCCCTCTTGTACCCTCTGTGCCCCTTTCTTATGTCCCCCCCCTCTCTCCCCTGTGTCTCTTCTCCCCCCTCTCCCTTGTGTCTCTTTCCCTCCCCCTCCCTTATCATCCCCCTCCTCACTTTACCCCTCTCTAATTACCTCCCCCTCTCCCTTTCCTCTCACTTACCTTCCATCAGCAGTTGCTCTTCCTAGCGTCTTCCAGCTGTGTTTGGACTCAGCCAATGCTAATGACGTGACGAGCATGTGACGTCACATCATTAGCATATGCCGGGCCCCAACACAGCCGGAAGACGGGCGGAGGAGGAGCTGCTGATGGAAGCTAAGTGAGGGGAAAGGGAGAGGGGGAGGTAATTAGAGAGGGGTGGGGTTGAGAAGGGAAAGAGACACAGGGGAGGGGAGAGACACAGGGAAACTCGAGTATAAGCCGAGGGGGACTTCTTAGGCCTTAAAAAAAAAAAAAAAAAAAGGGGCTGAAAAACTCATACATACACACATATATATATATATATATATATATATATATATATATATATATATATATATATAATATATAATATATAATATATATATATATATATATATATATATATATATATATATATATATATATATATATATATATATATATATATATACACACATATATATATACATATACACATATATATATACATACACATATACAGTCAGGTCCATAAAAATTGGGACATCGACATAATTCTAATCTTTTTGGCTCTATACACCACCACAATGGATTTGAAATGAAACGAACAAGATGTGCTTTAACTGCAGACTTTCAGCTTTAATTTGAGGGTATTTACATCCAAATCAGGTGAACGGTGTAGGAATTACAACAGTTTGTATATGTGCCTCCCACTTTTTAAGGGACCAAAAGTAATGGGACAATTGTCTGCTCAGCTGTTCCATGGCCAGGTGTGTGTTATTCCCTCATTATCCCATTTACAAAGAGCAGATACAAGTTCCAGTGTTCATTTCAAGTGTGCTATTTGCATTTAGAATCTGTTGCCGTCAACCCTCAATATAAGATCCAAAGAGCTGTCACTATCAGTGAAGCAAGCCATCATTAGGCTGAAAAAACAAAACAAACCCATCAGAAAAATAGCAAAAACATTAGGTGTGGCCAAATCAACTGTTTGTAACATACTTAAAAAGAAAGAACGCACCAAGGAGCTCAGCAACACCAAAAGACCCGGAAGACCACAGAAAACAACTGTGGCGGATGACCGAAGAATTATTTCCCTGGTGAAGAAAACACCCTTCACAACAGTTGGCCAGATCAAGGACACTCTCCAGGAGGTAGGTGTATGTGTGTCAAAGTCAACAATCAAGAGAAGACTTCACCAGAGTAAATACAGAAGGTTCACCACAAGATGTAAACCATTGGTGAGCATCAAAAACAGGAAGGCCAGATTAGAGTTTGCCAAACAACATCTAAAAAAGCCTTCACAGTTCTGGAACAACATCCTATGGACAGATGAGACTAAGATCAACTTGTACCAGAGTGATGGGAAGAGAAGAGTATGGAGACGGAAAGGAACTGCTCATGATCCAAAGCATACCACCTCATCAGTGAAGCATGGTGGTGGTAGTGTCATGGCGTGGGCATGTATGGCTGCCAATGGAACTGGTTCTCTTGTATTTATTGATGATGTGACTGCTGACAATAGCAGCAGGATGAATTCTGAAGTGTTTCGGGCAATATTATCTGCTCATATTCAGCCAAATGCTTCAGAACTCATTGGACGGCGCTTCACAGTGCAGATGGACAATGACCCGAAGCATACTGCAAAAGCAACCAAAGAGTTTTTTAAGGGAAAGAAGTGGAATGTTATGCAATGGCCAAGTCAATCACCTGATCTGAATCCGATTGAGCATGCATTTCACTTGCTGAAGACAAAACTGAAGGGAAAATGCCCCAAGAATAAGCAGGAACTGAAGACAGTTGCAATAGAGGTTTGGCAGAGCATCACCAGGGATGAAACCCAGCGCCTGGTGATGTCTATGCGTTCCAGACTTCAGGCTGTAATTGACTGCAAAGGATTTGCAACCAAGTATTAAAAAGTGAAAATTTGATTTATGACTGTTAATCTGTCCCATTACTTTTGGTCCCTTAAAAAGTGGGAGGCACATATACTAACTGTTGTAATTCCTACATTGTTCACCTGATTTGGATGTAAATACCCTCAAATTAAAGCTGAAAGTCTGCAGTTAAAGCACATCTTGTTCGTTTAATTTTAAATCCATTGTGGTGGTGTATAGAGCCAAAAAGATTAGAATTGTGTCGATGTCCCAATATTTATGGACCTGACTGTATGTACACACACACACACTCATGCCTTACTCCACGAGATAGTGTCAGATGAATAATATAAATACCACAGAAGTGGACAAAATAGTGCAAACACCACATGAAAAAGGAGTGTAACTTTGACGTGACTAAATCACAATTACAAATGCAGCTGCAAAAGTGATTCATATTAAGCTGATTGCCAATTAGCAGTATGTGTCGGCTATAAACGAGGACAGATAATTAGCAGTTTGATATGTGAATTTTCAAAGCAATATGAGACAACTAACAGAATTGCAAAGATAATAAACAGTCTGTGTCTTGTACACCTGCAGTTCAGGCACTAAGACTGCAATATTATTTAAAACATATTAAAGTGAGGCAAGTTATTAATGAATCTGATAGAGGAGAATTTATAGTGTCTGAAAATTGTTTGCATGAAAAAATACCAAAGTAAACAGTTAAACCGTTAGCTTGAAGTTTGCTGAATTTCTTGCTTTTGCAAACAATTTTCTCTCAATGTTGACACCCCCTGAAATTTCCCAGGGAAAATTAGCATAATAAATACATTGGATCTTTTTTTGCCTGGGGGTTTTGCAGACATGCTCAGTTATCACCTGTACTCTGCTTTCCTTTAGATTTCTGTAATAACAAGGTCTGTGTCCAGTCATTCGTGGATCGTTTTATCTACACCCCATGTGAAACTGCCCCATCACCTGCTCCAGCCCCAGTGAACTGCCCTGTGACCTCCCCCAGCCCCAGCGAATTGCCCCCATCACCTGCCCCAGCGACAATCACTAGCGCTGGGCCTGTCACCCCCACCCCCGTTCTCCCTCCTGAAAACCTCCGGAGTTGTTCAGCAGCGGTGACATCACGGATGATGTTACCGCTGTTTGCTGGGATAGACAGAAACTTCACAGGATAGTTACTAAATGCCACAAATGTACAGACACGGGAGCAGCTACGGACCTTTCCTGTTATTAGACTACCAACGAGAGAGAGAGAGAGAGAGAGAGAGAGAGAGAGAGAGAGAGAGAGAGAGAGAGAGAGAGAGAGAGATATATATATATATATATAGTATCTGCACCTCCTTTATCCAACAAAAACTAAAATTAGGCTTTTCTTCTAGAAGACTGGTACAATATCCACTACACGCTGTCCAGGATTTGTAGGACAGCCTTCCAAGAAGCACTGAAGCTGATCTGAGATCAATGGGTGGCCCAATGCCTTATGAGATACCTCATATATTGTTAAGTTTTCCCATCATTTTGTCCAGCCCATGTAGGTGACCTGCTAGTATACTAGACCTCCCATGCATGAAAGAGGGATATTTAGAGCAATAGTTCAATTACCTCGTTGGTCCTATCTATGCAACCTTGAATACAGTAGATGAGATAGAAACTTTTACACATTTTATGTAACTTTGCATTAGAAAAAAACAGAAATACACAGCATCAATGTATGCGGCTTACTTCCAACAATTAACAGAAAGGTAATAATTTTTTTATAGTAAGTACCAATTAAAAGAATACACAGAGTGATGTTTAACACATTCGGATCGGATAAAAAAAAAAAAAACGCAAACTATATTCTTCTATACTTTTGGAAAAACGCCACATTTGGACCGTGTGTGTTGTGTGATTATATATACACATTATATAACGGAAAACAAGGCTACAGCAGTCTAAAGACGCAAAACACCAACAGAAACACCTACGGATTTCCAAAAAAGATAAATGAGATTCGAAAACAAGGACGCAAGACTCCAAAAACATTACAAACACAATAAATACACACAACAAACACATAAAAAGCTTACCCACAGCAAGGGGGCACCGAGGACCTCTGCAAGTGAAGTTACACCTCCATTTAAGTACAAATTGAAGAGTTTAGACACCTGAAAATCACCTAAGTGAGAGAAAAAATGGCCGCCGAACAAAACGAAAACGAGGCTACAGGACCCTAAACACGCAAAACACCACCAAAAACCAACGGATTTTCCGAAAAACTCGGACGAAATCCGAAAACAAGAACGCTAAAATCAGCCACAGCCGCATACCACACATTAGGCGGCATTTTAGAACAATAACTTGTACAATCCGGAAGTACACAGCTACCCTAACGGATTTGCCTCGCGCACGCACGCTGTTACACTACACACTGCACACATTCATGCCGCTTACACAGCAGCTCCACAGCACTGATGCTGCAGCAACATGAAAACAGATTGCCAGCTCTTCAACACAATACTTCCTGCATATAGTACTTCACAATAGGTAAAGTATATTACTTTATTAATGCATTATTTATATTATTATTATACACCAAACAGCATTAGCTCACTTACAATTGCATTGCCGTCATTTTTTGATGGGCAATATTCTAGTATATATATATTACACACACACATATATATCACGTACAACAGCAAGTCAGGCTAAGTACAGACAATCTAGGTGTAGCACAACAGGTTTGCCCTTAATGAAAGGAGAGAGAGAAACAAGCTCGTAATAGGAGAACAAGCGTCCTAATGCATGAACAGCATGCGCTGCCTTCCAGGCAATTCATTTCAGAGGCTACTACAGTTCATAGACCTCCGGCTGACAGAAGCTGGTAAACATGTTGTGTCATGGTACTGTAGGGAGGCGCTTAATCAAGCCCTTTATCTATATAGACTAGGGAATTGCCAGTCAAAAAATTACAGCAATAACATTTGAAGCCTGGCAATGCGGTTTGCCACACAATGCGAGGCTATGGCCCCTTTGAGCACCTTCGGCGCTCCTTGAGAGTGTCCCCCCCCCCCCCCCTGTGTACTTTACAGGGCCCGCAATTTTGGTGCTTTTCAATTATCACCTTCGGCGCTCATGGTGAGCCTCCCCCTCCTGTGTAGATTAGGGGCCTCACGATGAGTGTTACTGGCTTGCGTTGAGGCTACTGGCATCGGGCTCTTTTTTACTGCCTTCGGCCTCAATATTATCCTGTTACATTTTTTCGGGCGCTATTTTTTCCCCCCTAGCTTAGGTGATTTTCGAAAGTGAAAAAACAAAACAAAAACAGCAAATATGTCTCAAATTCACTTGCAACCTGACTCACAGGCTCCCTGGCTCTCCCCTGTGCTGTGTGTGCAAGTTAAATTGGGGAAAATGTAGGGTTTCTTGCTGGTCTTTCTTGTTCCATGGTTCGGCCGTTAAATTCGTAATTTAGTACAGGTCCACAACTGCGGGATCATCGCGAGGCCTGCAATGAGCGCCTTTGATCAATGCCTAGTTCATAAGCTCTAGTTGGGGGCGTTACAGTAATCACTTAAAGAGAAGAATGCGCGGTCTCCTTGCAGAAGTTGCACAATCTCATTCACAACAACTAGTACTATAGTCATGTTCTACTAACCTCATCCAAGAGGGGCTGGTTTTCTTCTAACGGGTTGAAGGGTATAAATATAAAGAGAGCGGGTCCTTTCTTAAGCTCGTTGTCCAGTAAAAGGCTTTTACCTCCATGAGGCCTGAGCCAGCGCAGCAGAGTCTCTCGGTTGTCTAGAGCCCACTTGCAGATATTGGCAGCAGTGAAGTTCATCTCTTTGTCTGGGTAGACCTGTTAGATCAGCAAAGAACATGTAAGAGACAAATGGGAAGTCCCACATCTACAGACTGAAGAAATGCAAATCTTTATCATTGACCACAAACAATACAGACAGCAGAAATCCTTGAGGAGAATGCCACAATAGATGCCTGAATAATGTTATGTCTTTATTTTCTGAAGAAACAAAAATATCTGCTCACACAGCACTCTTAGCCAAAGTACAAACTGACTTTCTTTTCAGACTTGCTGCCCCTATGAGCATATACTATAGTGTTTCACCTAATTTCTGGTCCCAAGATTCAACGTTTAAACAGATTTTACTTCTCCTCACCCCATGAAATATTACATTGCAAAAGTCACCACATGTGCTTATCACTATTAAGTAGAGGGTGGGGGGGGAAAAATCACTTGGGAAAAAATATTTTCCTTTTTAATATTAATGCTGAATTCATCTAGTTATGATCAATAGAAGTCAGGCTATTTCAGTGTGTTGCGTCTGCCTGAATTAGAGAGTTCAATCAGAGCATGGCTAAGGGATTTGTAACTACTCTAGCAATTGTGTAGCAACGCAGCAGATGGCACAGCAGCTAAGATTGCCACTGTGATGGTAAATGTCCTGGGTTAAAAAAACAGATAAGGACACTTTTCTTTCTTCACGGTTTAAAAAAAAATCAGAAATATGTTTTTTTTACGTTAGATTTTAAGCATTTGCTGTGATGATTTTAGAATATTTACTTTAATAACTAATCAAAGCAGAAAGTGTGTTTTATAAAATGTTTCCATTAGTAAGCCATTGATGCTAATCGAATGCCCTAAACTTTTATCATTCACTAATGTATTTAATAACACAAGCGAAATGTGTGCTGCATGGTCCCTGGCCCTCTCTCTCTCTCTCGGCTGCATGGTCTCTCTCTCTCTCTGCTGCATGGTCCCTGCCCCCCTCTCTCTCTCTCTGCTGCATGGTCCCTGGCCCTCTCTCTCTCTCTCTGCTGCATGGTCCCTGGCCCTCTCTCTCTCTCTCTGCTGCATGGTCCCTGGCCCTCTCTCTCTCTCTCTCGGCTGCATGGTCCCTAGCCCTCTCTCTCTCTCTGCTGCATGGTCCCTGGCCCTCTCTCTCTCTCTCTCTCTCTCTGCTGCATGGTCCCTGGCCCTCTCTCTCTCGGCTGCATGGTCCCTAGCCCTCTCTCTCTCTCTCTCTCTGCTGCATGGTCCCTGGCCCTCTCTCTCTCTGCTGCATGGTCCCTGGCCCTCTCTCTCTCTCGGCTGCATGGTCCCTAGCCCTCTCTCTCTCTCTCTCTCTCTCTGCTGCATGGTCCCTGGCCCTCTCTCTCTCTCTGCTGCATGGTCCCTGGCCCTCTCTCTCTCTCTGCTGCATGGTCCCTGGCCCTCTCTCTCTCTCTGCTGCATGGTCCCTGGCCCTCTCTCTCTCTCTGCTGCATGGTCCCTGGCCCTCTCTCTCTCTCTGCTGCATGGTCCCTGGCCCTCTCTCTCTCTCTGCTGCATGGTCCCTGGCCCTCTCTCTCTCTCTGCTGCATGGTCCCTGGCCCTCTCTCTCTCTCTGCTGCATGGTCCCTGGCCCTCTCTCTCTCTCTGCTGCATGGTCCCTGGCCCTCTCTCTCTCTCTGCTGCATGGTCCCTGGCCCTCTCTCTCTCTCTGCTGCATGGTCCCTGGCCCTCTCTCTCTCTCTGCTGCATGGTCCCTGGCCCTCTCTCTCTCTCTGCTGCATGGTCCCTGGCCCTCTCTCTCTCTCTGCTGCATGGTCCCTGGCCCTCTCTCTCTCTCTGCTGCATGGTCCCTGGCCCTCTCTCTCTCTCTGCTGCATGGTCCCTGGCCCTCTCTCTCTCTCTGCTGCATGGTCCCTGGCCCTCTCTCTCTCTCTGCTGCATGGTCCCT
The DNA here is from genome assembly GCA_027410445.1 of Discoglossus pictus. Taxonomy (NCBI): domain Eukaryota; kingdom Metazoa; phylum Chordata; class Amphibia; order Anura; family Alytidae; genus Discoglossus; species Discoglossus pictus. Next base: position 110,556,405 of record CM050172.1, on the reverse strand, counting down.
GGCCCTCTCTCTCTCTCTGCTGCATGGTCCCTGGCCCTCTCTCTCTCTCTGCTGCATGGTCCCTGGCCCTCTCTCTCTCTCTGCTGCATGGTCCCTGGCCCTCTCTCTCTCTCTGCTGCATGGTCCCTGGCCCTCTCTCTCTCTGCTGCATGGTCCCTGGCCCTCTCTCTCTGCTGCATGGTCCCTGGCCCTCTCTCTCTCTCTCTGCTGCATGGTCCCTGGCCCTCTCTCTCTCTCTCTGCTGCATGGTCCCTGGCCCTCTCTCTCTGCTGCATGGTCCCTGGCCCTCTCTCTCTCTGCTGCATGGTCCCTGGCCCTCTCTCTCTCTCTGCTGCATGGTCCCTGGCCCTCTCTCTCTCTCTGCTGCATGGTCCCTGCCCCCCTCTCTCTCTCTGCTGCATGGTCCCTGGCCCTCTCTCTCTGCTGCATGGTCCCTGGCCCTCTCTCTCTGCTGCATGGTCCCTGGCCCTCTCTCTCTGCTGCATGGTCCCTGGCCCTCTCTCTCTCTCTCTGCTGCATGGTCCCTGGCGCTCTCTCTCTGCGGTGTCCCACCATCACAGGTAACAGTATTCTGTTAGATACTTGAATAAATATCTGTAAAAAATCCTATTAAGTGTAGTGCTGTGAAGCATTTTACAGTATATAAGTAACTTTGTTAGCTTATAAATTCATAGTTTGAATTTAAAAAAAGTTCAAATCCTCTGACTAGACAGAAAAGCAAATGGATGGGGAGGTCTTGCAAGATGGTAACAGAGCTGCTGCGGTGCAGAAGAAACATGAAATAAAGACATTTTATTCTTTTTCTATAAAACATTTTTTTTTTAGAACACAGAAAGCTGCTCTACTATGGTCTGTGACATCATCCACAGCCAAAAACCACATAAATAACCACTGCCTCAAAACACAACACTCTGCTTCCAGACTTTTTATGTAAAAGAAAGACAAAAAAAAAACAACACTTTTAGGAAGTAGAATACTTACTAAAGAAGAATTGAGGTTTCTGTGTAAGTAAACACTTCCTGGGTTGGTGAGGGAGATTTCTTTTGCAAGTTTTCGATCAGTGATAACGCCAAATCGTATTGTTCCCACATAATCTAAAAAGAGAAAAGCAGAATATTTATCACTCACTAATATCAGAACTCATTTGCTGCAGGTTGACATTAAAGTTATTATTAAATATTCCTCAGAGTAATGTTGATCATTTTACAGACGTTTATCATGTCCATCCATCTGCCAAATCTCCTCTACAACAACCAGTCTAACAATAGAAACCAAAGGGAATAATTCACCAACAACATTTCATAACCGCACACAGAGAACTAAAAGCAACCACTTAGTATAGGAATTTGCTGAAGTACTGTAGGATATGCACAGTTGTATCAGCGCTTCCAGGCATTATGATGGTGCAATGATTGAGTAGAAGTATTACTGTATAATTCACACGTGTAACCATCACTGTGCCTGTAACAAAAATGTCCGCTACCCATCACATACAATGAAGCAGAAAAAGCCAACTTCATTAAGAGAAATAATAATCATGCAAGGCTGCAGTGTTAAAGACTAAATTTTTGTTAAAATATATGTTGATATGTAAAATATCTAAAACAACATACGAGAAATATTCATTAAATATTTAATGGTCCATTTGCTTTTATTCCATTGAAATTAGTTCCTAAAAGGAAGTATGTTCAGGATGGCTTAGAATGTAAAAGTCTCCTTAAAATCAGTAGTTAAGCTCCTATTGATAGGCTACGTATTAGGAAAAGAGGTTTGAAATAAAATAATTTAGGAGTTGCAGGCTATGGATACAGCAAGATGTCACTGGCCCACCTCTCAGACACACATAATGGGATTATCACATCAGTTATATTAGTCTTGATGTATGGATACACGGCTAAATAAGTACCCAAGGTACAATGGATCTCATATTACTAAAGAGCCACTGAAAAACTAGGCTTGGTAATAAAAAGGATTTAAGAAAATAAAACAAGTCATTATCAAACAGATATAGAAATCACTGGGAGATCAGAGCAGCGTCGGGTTGTAGTGCTCAGGTGCCCAAATCTGACATTTTAGAAGTGTACAGAATATACTATTGCACAGCACTTTCCATTTGGTAAATGAACAGATTAAAACAAAACCAGTAAGTGCAATATGTGGTCTGCAAAGATCCTCAGGAACATTGGGAGTATCTAAAGAGTTCTAGTTAGCGCATTGTTTGGTGCCGTCTCATTATACATACACAACACAAGCGCTTTATCACCACTAGCTACAAATGCTTCTAACTCCATCGTTTTTCACGTGCTTTACAACATCCTGTCTGTGTGCATTACTTTATCACCAGGGACTTGGGCTGCAGGTCGGTTCTATTGCAGTATTTATAAAGTAAGTTTGACCTTCGTTTTAGAACTTTTGTACACTAAGGTGTTAAGTTCTATGATATTTTCAAGATGGTGATTGTAAGAGAAAACCACGTAAAGAACACCTTTTTTGTGAAATTTATCATTAGCCACAAACCAAACTTTAAAAACGTTATTAAAATCATCTTTGTTAAAAATGGTTTGCTTAAAAACTGAATAAATACCCAGTATGGACGTCACTTCTGGGACTTTATTTAGAACTAGCGACTTGCCCATCAAAAATGACGGGGCAATAACATTTGAAGCCAGGGGAATGCTGTTTGAGACATAATTGAAAGCGTTTTGTAGTGCGAAGACCTTTCGGCGCTCATTCTGAGCCTCTCCTGTCGTGTACTTTTGGTCCTCGGAGAGAGAGATCTATATATATATATTTCTATGTATATGTAGTTAATGATTAATATACTTTATTTATAATTGATATATGCAGCGCGCAATAGCCTGAAGAGCTAACAATCTGTTTGTATTTTGCGTCTGCATAGAATATACATTGTGAGTGTCGGTGCTTATAAACTGTAATGAGTGTTTCAAGCGTGCATCTAAATAGGCTGCGTGCGCGAGGTAAAGCGGTATTGTATAGTCGTAATGTTATTAATGCGTTACGCGTCTCGTGAGTATTTTCCTTCTTTTCTAATAGTGTATCTTGTAGGTCGTAGTGTGATGTGTAAAGTGCTACGCTTTGGCATGGTTTTGCCCGGTCCAGGGTCGTGTAGCTTTTTTATTATTTCTCGGCGGCCATTTTTGTCCTCACTTAGGCGATTTTCGTGTGGTGAAAATAGTCTAAATAGAGTTAAATTCTTGTTCCACCTTACTCACAGACGTCCTGGCTGTTGCCCCATGCTGTCTGATGTTTTTGTAATTTTTTGGGGTGTATTTAGTGTGTTTTTCGTTCGGCGGCTAATCATTGTAACTTTTTGCGTCTTGTATCTTTTTGTTTCTAAGTCCCGCGAGGCTCGCAAGTCATGAGAGCCCGTCGTACGCACCTCACAAAGTGTTACAACGTCTCGCAGTTTGACAACTATTATATGCAATTTAACTTTTATTTTATTCCTAGAAGTTTTGCTGTGCCACTTTGCATATATTTATCTCTAGATTTTATCTTGTACTTACTCTCTTGTGAATTGTTAAAGTGCAACGTGAAAAATTAAATAATATTATAATATTTCCAATATTGGATGTGAATCCTTCAGGTGTTCTGACTCCAAGCGATAACGCAGCTTGTAAAAAGTGCATCAAGTGCTAAATAAATCCGCTTAAGGTGCTCAAAAATTGTGCAACAAAATACTGCGATTATTAAGTATAAAGGCCAATGTCTGTCTCTAAATTACAAAGGGCCTCATTCTATTAGCGGCCGCAGCCGTTGCGGGGCCGCAAGGACCGGCCGCAAGCTATTCGGCTATTCTATTCCCTTACGGCCGGGGGCTCCGGCAGGCTTGCGGCCGGTGCCTTGCTATCTCTTGGGGCCGCTGGCGCCAGAGGAAAGCCTTTGATCTAAAACGGCCGCAAGAGTTTCGGCCGTAAGAAATTCCTATTTGCAATTCAATTGCTCCGGGAAACCTCTCTGCAAGGCTAAAAGCGAGCCGCAGTTACTTGCAGGAAAAAGGTCTCGCTAGCACCAATTAAGCACATAAAATATCTCAAATAAAGACATCCTGCACTTTGAGAAGACTATAAAGGGATTTTAGGTGTTAGAAAAAATAGCACATAATTATCCTGTACTCAAATCCGTAAAATATTTTATTTTTAATTTCCGTAAAATATCCATGTAAAAAGTCCAGAGTGCTTGGAGCACCTCAGACCCGCCCACGCCGCAGCCGGAAAATAAACAGTTAATTTGAACTCGGGTTTGGGCTGATGTGCAAGCTTGAGAGGGGGTTACTATTAATCCTCATGTCCCCCAATATGATCCCTAGCATTTACAGAGCTGTACAGTGCTGTCTTGAATTTATTTTTGCGTTTTTAGATTTCGGAGATTACGGCCGGTTCCAAGATATGCGGCCGGCCGTAAGGGGAGATCCTTGCGGGGCCGTATAATAGAATCGCGAGTTAACAGAACCCCCGCAAGGAATCGCAGCCTTACGGCCGATTTACGGCCGCTAATAGAATGAGGCCCAAAGTGCTTTAGTGATATTTTGAAACAATTTCTTCAATTGCACACATGTCCAGTCCATTATTATTATATTGCACCATATAAAGAGACTTTGTCACTATTACTCAATAAAAATGATACTTATAATTTAGCCGAGTCAGTTTGTATACAGTTGCCTAACAGTTATAATTTTTTGCAAAGGCTTAATATCAGTGTCAGTGCTGCTGTGCCTGCTGTCTATGTATAGAGATCCCCTTATTAGTATAGTTCCTTGATGTTTGTACCGATCATCTTATATTTCTTTGAGGTCATTCAAGCTGGCGTTTCTTGCTTGCGGTGGTATAATCTGGCGCAGCGTCTGACGCCCGTAGGTGACGTCACGACGCTCCAACGTACATTTCTGCGAGTTCCTAAGTCTCAGGTCATCAGGGGCTGTCTTACTCTGTCTCTGAAGACTTTATGGTGTTTGGGCTAATTAAATTTTAAACTCTTGCGTGCCTGTATTGAATTGTACCAAATAACTTTATTAGTATATTACAATGTATTAGTTAACATTATAAGTCTATTATTGGACTTTTATTTTTAAAATACTACTTGTCATTGTTTTAACTTTCTATAATGATATATGGGATAAACTAATGCTGTAGTTGCTGGTATATAAATCTTATATTATTCTATACCTTTATTTTTTAGATCAGTTCTTGAAATATATGCAATTTTTAATAAATCTAGATTTTATTGTTTTTCTTTTATAAATTGGAGATATTAAAATGTTCATAACATAATTTTTAAATTTGGAATAAATCCTATATTTATATAGGTATTAATTGTAGATAAGCTAGTCTTATTATTCTATTATGACTTTATTGATAATTTTGTAATTTAGTACTTCATATGATTTTATGAATTTAATAAATGGCGCCCATTTGACTTTTTGCATTTAACTAAACGATCCATTTTGCTTCTTTGCATAACAAGCTGTCTGCTAGTTTCTCCAATGTATTTTTTTATTACAAAGACAGACAATTTGGTAAATCACCCCCTCAGTTTGGCAATGGATTCTATGTTGTATACGTTTAGTTTCAGCTGTATCTTTAAAAAAATTCGTCAGCACTTGGTTACAGGCTTTTCATTTACCACAAGGCATACAGCCTGAGCATCCATACTGAGTGTTACTTTATTCAGTTTTTAAGCAAACAGTTTTTAACAAAGATAATTTTAATTAGGTAATAAAGTTTATGTTTTTAAAGTTTGGTTTGTGGCTAATAATACATTCCACAAAAGAGGTGTTCTTTACGTGGTTTTCTCTTACTATCACTATCTTGAAAATATCACAGTTGTATTGAAGATTTCACAACAAACTGAAATTTATGATCGGATGAAAGATCCACAAAGGCCACCCCGAGTAAGGAATAATCATGTAGGATTTAACGAAAATTCACTGTAACTATGTGACCATCTACTGTGCATGATTATGCTGTGATAAGTGGACTTTGTTCCGGGAATACTTTTCTGTAGATGTTCAGCATTTGACAAACCCATACGTTCAAAATGAATCACCGACAAGTGCCCCTCAAAAATAGAGGAAGTCGTGTACTAGGACAAAACATTACAATACTGCACACTTGCCCCACAAGTAGCGATGCTTTATCTGTCCTCTCCCATCCCTAGTTCGCCTCTCAGTTGTTTTAATAGTCCCACACCCTTCCATTGACTGAGTGAACAAGCACATTCTATAAGGAATACATCCCAGGCATGTGGTTATTGTTTAGTTGGGTCCGACTGTGACCCCAAGGACCAAAACATGCCAGGCACATCTATCAGCCACTAGATCTCTGAGCTCCATCAAGCTCATGTTCACTGCTAAAATTACCTCATCTATCCATCTCCACCCCTGTCGTCCCCTTCTCCATGTGCCTTAAATCTTTTCTAGGGAATCCTGTCTTCTCACGATATGGACAAAATATTTGAGCTTCAGTGAACAGTTAGTCTTCATCTCCTGCAGTCTTGATTTATCGGATCTTCTTGTGGTCCAAAGGACTCCAAATAATTTTCACCACAAATCAAAGGCGTCAATTCTCTGGCGCTCAGACATCTTTATGGTCCAGCTCTCACATCTGTATGTTACTACTGGGAATACCAGAGGTCTAACTATGCGGACCTTAGTTGATAGTTTAAGATCTTACATTTTACTACCATCTTTTAATTTCATGCTAGTCACCATGTGAAGAGATTGTGGATACCAGGAAAATAAAATCTGTCGCTGCCTCCACTTCTTCCCCTTTAGATAGCAAGTCTGAGTTTTGAATCTTGCATGGTGCTTTGGGAACGCACTTTGGACACTGGATTCTAATCTCAAAGGCAGGGCCCTCCATTTTTTGCAATGGGTTAATATTATTTTGCTTTGAACATAATCCATGTATAGTGCTACGGAATATGTTGGTGTGTTACAAATAAACATTAATAATAATAATAATAATAATAATAATAAAATAATCCATTTGCCAGGAACTGAGATTGCAGTTTGCCATTATCTTTTTAACATTGAGCAACAGGCCATCCCAGGTATGCCCTGCTGATTATTTTTGGAAATTATATTTTGTCCTGAGCTTCACAGGGAGACTAGAGCAAAGAAATGATCTGCAGCTTACAGAATTTACTTCCATTTCTCTCTTAGGAGCTTGCCATTTAAAACTAAACTGACCTACATTGTGACTTACACACTATAACATCATGTCTGTGCGAGATTGGAGCAGTGTTACCCTCTCCATAGATAACTATGTGGCCCTTTGATGCTTGAATGATCTAAAGATTAAAACCTTTTATAAAAATACTGTAAGATTAAAGATAAGCACAAAACTGGGATTTGTGTCCCCTGAATTTACAATATAATGTGTTTCTCAAATACCCTATCCACATAACTAAACAAACATTTTAAAACCCACAATTTAAGGAGCATGGCTACATGGGATGCAGAGGTGAACATGTCTGTGTGCTCAGTAGCCACTGGCGGGGACTTACCTTTCTGTAATGAATGCAGTGCCGAGCTGAAGAATGTCAGGTAGCCTGGGGGCTGAGGGGAGGCATTGAACTCAAAATAACCAAGCACACCAGGCTGGGGAGAAAAAGGTTATACTTATTTAGCACATGTACAGTTTATTAAAGAGACACAAGACTCAAGCATTTAAAGAAGTGGTCTTTAATCATATCTTTAAAAAAAAAGTTCTGTAAAGGCTACAAACATAATACAAAACGCAATAATTTGGAATTTAGCCATGCACTACTATCAAGGCCATCCTCGGACAACTCCAGAATTGGGAGTTTCCGGTGCAGCCAGAGTAATTAAGATTACACATATTATATATATATATATCCCCCTAATGTATATATTCTCCGGCTGTCAATATAATTTCCACAGTGAGAATTCAATGTTGATTTCTTATACAGTCAAATGCCATAGCCCAGGATGTGTTTTCTCCATTTACCCCATAAATGGCTGAGAATCAACAATGGTATCTCACTGTAAAGCCGAAGGAGCAGCATTTATTTATGGTTTCCTTTTCTAGCAGAGCCTCAGTTGGCGAGTTAACAATATCTTAAAAATAAATAGTTTTTATTGTAATCTTTTTAGCTGCTTTTGCAAACCCTGTTTGGGTCATACCAATAAAACGCACAAATAGAAATCTGAAGACACAGAATATAATGATATCACATGAAATGCCTGCGCTGTGATCTTTCTTATTTGTATCTAACACATCTGAACAGAAGAGGTGCAGCGTCATCTAGTGGCTGTATAATAATTTACATTTGAATTTTAATCCCACATCAAATTCCTGGGGGCAAAAAAAAAATGTGTAATCTACAGATATTTAACTGTAATAGGCTGAACGGACGGTTTGTCTATTTCTTGATGCATTACATGTTCTATTTGTCAAAGGGTAAGTCGTTTCAAGACATTAATTTGTACAGGAAAATGTTTGACATGAAGATGATGACATGCTTCAACACAAAACATACCGGACTTAGTATTGAGTGGGGTTTTCAAGCACATTATCAATATTTGTTGTGACCCTGCCACAATCCTTCTCATATCTTATTGTTGTTTTTCGACTCCTTACTATAAGATTTATAGCCTAACTTATTCTACTCTTGTTTCCTCTTACCTCTTATCTTGTGTAAAGACCTGCACACTTGACCAATCAGTACATTATTTATGAACCTGTCGCTCTCAATCTCTCCTCTCTATTCAGCTGCTTACCACAATCAGTATTGCTTCCGACTTGATAAAGAGAGGTGATCCTCTCTGTCATTAGAACTAAAATGTTTGATACTCTGATAAACGCTGGGACACCAGAAGCTTCTATATTATTACTGTCTGTATGTCATATACAATCATATACTGCACCATACTGTGTAACATATTGGTGCTTTATACATCATTTTTAATTATAATTGTTACGGTACAAAGACCTATATGTCCCAGCATTTGGGTAGTGTGTGCTGGGCAGCCTGGATAGTAAGTCTGACCATATTTACTACCAGCATGTGTCCTTTGGTAAGTAATACATCTTTACTCAAGTTGTGATGAAAATTAAAAACACTTTATTGAATTGGTTCAGCTTATTTAAAACCTTGCCCAACACATTATAGGGAGTGGCTACCTTTAGCCAAACCCCCATCCCCCTCTGGGCCAATGGAGTAACTCTTAGAATCAGCTAATTACCTCTGTCTAATCGGACGGGGCTAATCCGTGGGAACTTTTAGTCTCCGCCCCCGGGGCCGCCTTTAGGGGCGTCAACCTAATTTATTCTTGCACAGGTAGGAGAAGGAAGAACATGTCTCTCTGACTCTCTCTGCCCCTGGTTCTGGGGCAGAGAAACCCTGTAGAAGGGCCATATAGTTGGTGCCTGTATGTCTGACCTACTGCTGTGCATGTTAGATAACCTTTGCCCTCCAACCGTCTGGCACCAGTCACTATCACCTGATTCTCATTAACATGAGTATAAACATCATGCATGGGGGGACATTGTAAGGGATTTATCCATGTCTAGGGGTACATACACGTTTAATACTTATACTATACAGATGGATCTGTCACAATAATAATTCATAATATTTTGCAGAGCTGCAGTCATGTAAAAAATAGGTAAGAACTTGGCAACAAGACGAGACCTGCAGTGGGCTCAGCTCCTGGAAACAACATAAGGTGATTAGAGGAGCTCTGGGGTTACATCTTTTATATTTAGCTTTTAAGAACTAAATATGATAACAGGCAAAAGCTTTTTTAAATAGAAAAAAAAAAACACAACCTTTTAACGTTTAGATGAAATTCTTCTTTATTGCAGGTACTCTCAGGAGAGCAGAAAGCTAAGGAGATTCCTATTAAAACCACTGTCAGTTTTAGATGACACAAAACAGTAGATTTTACTAGACCATAACAGCGTAAAAAAAAAAAGTAAAAGTAAAGAGTTTATAGTAATGAATTAGCGTTTGTATTATTTTTTTAGACAATCTGCTAAGTATACATTTTCAATGTAAAAAATATATAAAAGTTTGCATTTAAAAGCCAAGAGGACCAATTAAATCAAATTGGATTCATTGTGAAGTGTTGGGGACGGTCAGGTAACATTTCTGCAGTTCTGGGCATACCGAGCTCCTTTGAAGAGGAAAGATGGATGACACCGTTCACATGGATTCAAAATTACTTTTGAGAGGCTTAGCCTCCATTTAAAGGGTTTTTATATTAAAATAATCTACCAAAGTATGTGTTTGCATCTAAATATAATTTTATTAACAAGTGCTTAAAAGCTTTGTTTTACTCACTGAAACCTGCCAAATAGGCACTACAAAGCACCCCCCCCCCCCCCCCCCCAGCAGCTCATGCACAGTTTTCCTACTGGTATTGGATGTACTAGCCAATCACAGGCTCTCAACAGCAAAATTTGGAATGCTGCTGAATGAGAATGTGATTGGTTAGTGCATCTACTATTACAGAGACACTAGTAAAAACAGAGCTTTTATGCACCTGTTAATAAAATGTTTAGATGCACACTTTGGTAGCTTATTTTAATATTAAACACAGGGAACCTTAATATCAATATGAAGTGTCTGTAGTAAACGAAACTGATAATAATGCACAGAAAAGTACCTCGTAATGTGATAGGAAATCCTGCAGCCTGGGGAGAGATGGAATGTACAGAAGTGGATTCATCACCCGCCGGACAAACTTCTCAATGTAAGCAGCGGTCATCGGTCCTTTATACTCAATGGGACCAAAGCTGGAAAAGAATAAAGTTGTATCTGATGAGAAACTGCCAGCATGAAACTACTGTAATTAAAGGCAATCAGAGATGAAGCTGCGACAGGTAACACTGCACCGGGGGAAATCGCACGCTGCGACAGGTAACACTGCACCGGGGGAAATCGCACGCTGCGACAGGTAACACTGCACCGGGGGAAATCGCACGCAGCGACAGGTAACACTGCACCGGGGGAAATCACACGCTGCGACAGGTAATACTGCACCGGGATCACACGCTGCGACAGGTAACACTGCGCCGGGATCACACGCTGCGACAGGTAACACTGTATCAGGATCAGTACAAAAAGGCATAATGTCTGCTGAAGTCACTGATCAAACTAGTGTGGTAAATCTTTACTCTAAAAAACAAAGCTTAGCTTTAAGCCGTCAGTTTAGGTAACCAGTCAGTCTATGAAAGTTATCAAGCAGGAGCAAAAGACTTTGAGAGTGTCAGAATACCAGGTAATACCTATTTAATGCAGGTACACGTCTTACCAATCCACTTGCCTGAAGGAAAGAAACAAAATCCATTTACCTGCTATCTAATTTACTATGAAGTTGAACCATAAGTTCAGGACATTTAAAAAGTAACTCTTAAAAGGTATAGAAGGATCCTGGGTGTTACTAGGTGAATAATCCATCTGTATCTATTTACTTTTATGTACTTTACTTTAAGATGTGCTTATAAGCTCTGTTTTATTGCCTAAACGCACAAATAGTCCCTGTATGGGTCTGCCCACTGTAGCCTACGAAGAAACAGAATCTAGTACTGGGTATGCAGTGTCTCATACTAACCAATCAGTGACCATCTCTCAGCAACATGCTGCTGAGACATGGTCCCTTATAGGCTACAAAGTCTGTGTCTGCACCAAATCTGAAAAAAGCCTGCAGCATGAGCCTTAATAAACCCCTGGATAGAGTATTAGTCCGATTAATGACTTCAGCAGACACAGGTCCATAATACAATCACTGCATATGTTCAATTCAGTCGGTGTATTGCCAGAGACATATTTTAAATGTACAATAAATCTATTTGCATATTAATGAAAACATGTTGTTTGCAATTAGACAAAAATACACATTCACAGGCTACATGTACACAGCATGTCGGGCAGCTTGTATGGGAGTGTGAGATTATGCCGTTGATTTAGTATTATACAAATAACTGAGAATGTTCTGCTGTTTGCACAAGTCAGTACCAGGGGAGTATGGGTAATTTGCATATTCAGCCGGTTTGTGGTCAGAGCAAAGTCCGAACGCGACATGTGGCAGATCCTGCAGTTTTCTATTTGCATTAAATGTCTCACACTAATAGACCCAAGAGGGCGGCTCAATGTGGCCTCAAGTCAAGCAGCTTATTTCTTGGTTTCTGCTCACGCACACAGTGCCGCTGTAAGACCCACCAATAAGAAGTTGTATACTCAGCTTTCCCACATAAAAGGGATACGGAAGGTCCCTGTGCGTTACTAGGTATATAATATCCATCTGTATCTATTGCTTATATTAAAAAGTGCTTATAAGCTCTGTATTCACTGCCTAAAACCAAAGAAATAGTCCCTGTGGTCTTTGTAGTGCTGGATGCGCAGTGTAGTGTCCTAGCCCATCAGGGACCACATCTCAGCAGCATGTTGCTGTGAGATGGCAACTGATTGGTTAGTATGAGGCACTGCCAGCCAGCTCTACAGAGTCTGCGTCTGCATACAGAGGGCAGACCCATACAGGAACTATTTGTTTGCTTTTAGGCAGTAAAAGCAAAGCTTAGAAGCACTACTTAATAATAAAAAGCACATAAAGTAAACAGATTCACAGGGATATTACATACCTAGTAACATCCAGGGACTTCCATGAATTAAATGGAGAAAGTATATGTTTGTTTATTAGTTATGTAGGACGTTCTTTGCCTGATCTTCTCATAGCTATTCGAGTAATAGGCGGCCACTTTGTACCCACTTTCATTAAAAGGTAGGTTTATTTTATTCTGTACACTTTACAGAACTGGACCGTTCTTGATCCTTGGAAGACGAGAGCGAGTGTGCCACTAGAAGAAAATGTACGGTAAGTCTATTTTTAGCCCAGACAACTTGAATGCTGAACTGTATAAACTGATTGGCACAAAATACCAATCAAAACTACAGCTGCAGTTTTATTAACGTCTCCATGTTCAATATTTTGCCTTACCGGATATACAGAGGCAACAAAAGCAGGTGCTGAAAAGGATTTAAATGCCTATAAAAGAGCAGCTTGTGCACAGCTTGGAAATCCCCTTTCAAACCCCAGATTGTACGGAGAATCCACAGTATCTACGACATACAACATACATCCATCACCATTGTGTTCAGGGACAATATCATTGAGCTTATGGTGGGCAAAATAGCGATAGAAGCCCCCGCCGGACAGAGTACAGTAACTAAATAGTACATTTGTGATCACATTTCAAAGTCTAAAAAATGTATTTTATGCTCAGAAAAAAAAAAATACAAATATAAATATTCTTAGTAGCTATTGGAGCAGATATCAACTGCTTCATTTGGCTAATTACCTCTTATGGTACAAGTTAATCACAGGGAAATAGAAGAAACTTTTTTGTTTCCTGCACTTGCCCTGGTGCCACCAGCAGTTGACAGCCACAAACAGTACCTACAAAAGAAAATACCACATTATATGGCTATTAGGACGACATCTTTTTTCCATTAAACCCGGGGTCTTATGTTTCAATTGTAACATCATGATTGGCATAAAGCAAGTTGTGATTTAAAGTCCCATATTTACTTCCCATATTCTCTTTTATAAATATGTTAATAAACAAGACATCTTTACTGATCTCATATATACTGCTCTGTACCATCCTGTAGAGAAGGTCAAGAAGACTCATTGGAAGAGCTTTATAATTGGTTTAAATGCTACAGTATTAGTTCTTAAAGCTCACGAGTAAAACTACCCCATAGTATTTGGGAAGCTTTAGGTCCTGAACAGACCATGAACGACAAGGCCCTTGAAGCTTAAATAAATCTTCACTGTAAGAATATATTTCACATTTTTCCCTTGCACTTAAAATGTCTAGAGAGTCCAAAAGGCATAAAACAGAAATTTTTTTGGTTGCAGCAAAAATAATGTATTACAAATTGAGTGTCTTTGTGATTTGTGGACCTTTAAGCAGTTTAGGAAGCGCCACAAAGAAGTTTAGTGCAAAATCAATTAGAAATACTTAAAAAATGATATACGGTAGAGAAAAACTGCTTGCACAATGTATAGCCAGGTTGTAATGTTCTTTAAAATTAAATCAACTTCAGGTCAGGGTGACAGTGTGCATTTAAACATAAAGTCTACCAGTATTTCTGCTCTCTCAGTAGGTGACCAGGTGCTGTGTTGTGCATTTGCAGATACAGCCAAAAAAAGAAAAAAACATAGAAGATCAAACCGTATTTCTGGAAAAATGATTCAGAAAAAATGATTTGTGAAAAGCCAAAGCAACCCTGTATTTTGTGGCTAAAATCTCATGAAACATCAGAGACCTGATTATTTACCTGGTCAGCCAACCTATTGGCTACTTTTTCTATTTCAGCCCTTGCGGCTATGGACTGGCCACACCATGGCGCATAAAGGAAGAACATGGTTATCTCAGAGTCCTGCTGAATGTGCTCAGCATAATCAAGCTGCCCCCGGAAAAGATCCACCACAGGGGACTGAGCCGGGAAGAAGTGTACCGGGGGTCTGGCTGGCATGATAACATCTTTAGCTCGGCTGTGGAAACAAAAAGAGACATGTCATAGGGGCAATAGGTGCCTTGCAAAAGTATTCACCCCCCATGACTTTTTACCTATTTTGTTACATTACAGCCTTAAGTTCAATGTTTTGTTAATCTGAATTTTATGTGGCGGATCAGAACACAATAGTCTAAGTTAGTGAAGTGAAATGAGAAAAATATATACATAAAACTATTTTTTAAAAGTAGAAAACAGATAATTGGCATGTGCATATGTATTCACCCCCTTTGTTATGAAGCCCATAAAAAGCTCTGGTGCAACCAATTTCCTTCAGAAATCACATAATTAGTGACATGATGTCCACCTGTGTGCAATCTAAGTGTCACATGATCTGTCATTACATATACACACCTTTTTTGAAAGGCCCCAGAGGCTGCAACACCTAAGCAAGAGGCACCACTAACCAAACATGAAGACCAAGGAACTCTCCAAACAAGTAAGGGACAATGTTGTTTAGAAGTACAAGTCAGGGTTAGGTTATAAAAAAAATATCCAAATCTTTGATGATCCCCAGGAGCACCATCAAATCTATCATAACCAAATGGAAAGAACATGGCACAACAGCAATCCTGCCAAGAGACGGCCGCCCATCAAAACTCACGGACCGGGCAAGGAGGGCATTAATCAGAGAGGAGCACAGAGACCTAAGGTAACCCTGGAGGAGCTGCAGAGTCCACAGCAGAGACTGGAGTATCTGTACATAGGACGACAATAAGCCGTACGCTCCATAGAGTTGGGCTTTATGGCAGAGTGGCCAGAAGGAAGCCATTACTTTCAGCAAAAAACAAAAAGGCACGTGGGAGACTCCCAAAGTGTATGGAGGAAGGTGCTCTGGTCTGATGAGACTAAAACTGAACTTTTCGTCCATCAAAGAAAACGCTATGTCTGGCGCAAACCCAACACATCACCCAAAGAGCACCATCCCCACAGTGACACATGGCGGTGGCAGCATCATCCTGTGGGGATGGGACTGGGAAACTGGTCAGAGTTGAGGGAAAGATGGATGGTGCTAAATACAGGGATATTCCTGAGCAAAACCTGCACCCCTCTGTGTGTGATTTGAGGCTAGGACGGAGGGTCACCTTCCAGCAGGACAATGACCCCAAACACACAGCTAAAGCAACACTTGGGGGTGTAAGGGGAAACATGTAAATGTGTTGGAATGGCCGAGTCACTGCCCAGACCTCAAGCCAATAGGAAATCTGTGGTCAGACTTAAAGATTGCTGATCACAAGCACAAACCATCCAACTTGAAGGAGCTGGAGCAGCAAGGAGGAATGGGCAAGAATCCCAGTGGTAAGATGTGGCGAGCTCATAGAGACTTATCCAAAGCGACTTGGAGCTGTGATTGGCGCAAAAGGTGGCGCTACAAAGTATTGGCTTTAGGGGGTGAATATTTATGCACAGGGACTTGTTCTGTTATTTTGTCCTATTTATTGTTTCCTTCACAATAAAAAAAATAATCTTCAAAGTTGTGGCAGGTTCTGTAAATAAAATGATGCAAATCCTCAAACAATCCATGTTACTGCCAGGTTGTGAGGCAACAAAACAAGAAAATGCCAAGGGGGTGAATACTTTTGCAAGGCGCTGTACCATTTATTACTTAGCCTTGAAGAAGCTCAATATTAGCATTTACTAGATATGTTAAAGTATACATGTTAATAAGCAACAATCCTGATATACATTGTATGATATAAACCACCTAATGCCGCTTACGCCATACCTGCTACCAATGGCGTATTCCTGCCCAGGTCAGCAATATTTAAGGTAGGACATTTTCATGGGGGAAAAAGTGGCATGACCTTGCTGGTACAGAGCTACTGAACAGAATTGGCGACTTGCATTGATGTTTATATATACACAACTAGCGACTTGCCCGTCAAAAATGATGGCACTGCTGCTTGCCACACAATCTGAGCACCTTTGGTGGCTGTGAGTCAGGCTGCAAGTTAATTTGAGGCATATTTGCCATTTTTTCACGATTGAAAATCGCCTAAGAGAAAAGAATGGCTGCCGAAAAAACACAACACAACGAAATCAAGGCAGAAGGATGGAAAACTGCCCTGAAGGAAGTAAAAATGAGCGCTAAGCAGTAAAACTTCATCCAAGCCACTAACATTTAACACACCTGGGGAGAGGCTTGCAACGAGCACCTTTGGCCGAAGGCACTCAGCGCAGGGCTCTCACGATGAGCGCTGAAGGTGCTCAGAGGGGCAAAATCCTCACATGGGATGGCAAAAAGCATTGCCAGGTTTTCAATTTTATTCCCTTCATTTTTGACGGGCAATTTCCTGGTCCTAGATATATGTGCAATACCTGCAAACTACAGTAAAATATGCAACTATATAATGTCACTTATTGAAAACGCGAATATATGCGACTGATCTGTGCGTATTTATTGGCACGGACAGGATGATTGCATTCTAGTGATCACGTGTACATACAGATATTACACGGGAACACATAGGGCCCAGGTGACATGTGACCGGGCTATGTGCGCAGACACAATCATACGATACATTCGCAAATATTTCTAAATATGCCCAGACAATATCTTCAGACACGGCAAAAAACACAAGTCTTACATTACACAATAACACGGATTATCTAACAAGATATCGGAAGACGCAACTTTATCAAGTTAAAAATATCTCTCGAAAGCTCATCATTGTAAATAAAGTCTCTACAATAAAAAAATGGATTTCTGTAGAATACAAAACCTTCATTTTCCTCTCTATTTTATATATATATATACACACACACACACACACACAATATACACACATTATATATACACATTATATATATACACACTACACACACACACATTATATATATACACACACTACACACACACACATTATATATATACACACACTACACACACACACATTATATATATACACACACTACACACACACACATTATATATATACACACACTACACACACACACATTATATATATACACACACTACACACACACACATTATATATATACACACTACACACACACACATTATATATATACACACTACACACACACACACATTATATATATATATATATATATATATATATATATATATATATATATATATATAAACACACATTATATACACAATAAGATGGAGATGAGGCACTTATACAATGACTGTAATGTACCGTGTAATATATGGTATACATGCACATATAGGTGTATGCACTGACTGTATATCTGTACACACACAGAGTCATTGATACATATATATATATACACATATATAATCTCCTTATCCCTTGCACACAGTCCCTGTCACACTCATCCCCTGTCAGTGCCGCCCCAGGCCGGTACCTGCAGCTGACCCTCAGTGCCACGATGAGGGCGCAGCTCAGCGCTATGGCCCCGCACAGCAACTCAGGCCTCCGGCCCATCAGGCAGAGCAGCCGCTGAACGTACAGCCGGCCCGGCCACTGCATCACCGCCAGCCGCTCATAGCTTATAGAGCTGAGGGGCGGCCCGAGCCTGGGGAGGGAGGGCAGGAGCACAGGGAACCCGGGGCACGGCGAACCGGGGAGAGACACGTCTATGTGGGTACTTCCGCCAGGAGAGGGGCGGGGTGCGAGACAGAGGGAGGGCCGCTAGAGATAGGGCCGGGCGGCATCTAGAAACAAGACCGGGCTGGGACCAGAGGGAGGGCCGCTAGAGATAGGGCCGGGCTGGGACCAGAGGGAGGGCCGCTAGAAACAAGACCGGGCTGGGACCAGAGGGAGGGCTGCTCCCTGTACCGTGTGACTGTCACCTCTCCCAGCTCTCTGACACCCGGCCTGAATATTCTGGCTGTAACCTGAATGGCAGTCACAGGCCCTGAATAAGAGCGACGAACAATGACGTCAGAAATGTGACCTCACAGTGTGATTACCTCAGAGATGTGACCTCACAGCGTGATTACCTCAGAAATGTGACCTCACAGCGTGATTACCTCAGAAATGTGACCTCACAGCGTGATTACCTCAGAGATGTGACATCACAGCGTGATTACCTCAGAAATGTGACATCACAGCGTGATTACCTCAGAAATGTGACCTCACAGCGTGATTACCTCAGAGATGTGACATCACAGCGTGATTACCTCAGAAATGTGACATCACAGTGTGATTACCTCAGAAATGTGACCTCACAGCGTGATTACCTCAGAGATGTGACATCACAGCGTGATTACCTCAGAAATGTGACATCACAGTGTGATTACCTCAGAAATGTGACCTCACAGTGTGATTACGTCAGAAATGTGACCTCACAGTGTGATTACGTCAGAAATGTGACCTCACAGTGTGATTACCTCAGAAATGTGACCTCACAGTGTGATTACCTCAGAAATGTGACATCACAGTGTGATTACCTCAGAAATGTGACATCACAGTGTGATTACCTCAGAAATGTGACCTCACAGTGGTATTACCTCAGAAATGTGACATCACAGTGTGATTACCCCCAGAAATGTGACATCACAGTGTGATTACCTCAGAAATGTGACATCACAGTGTGATTACGTCAGAAATGTGACCTCACAGTGTGATTACGTCAGAAATGTGACCTCACAGTGTGATTACCTCAGAAATGTGACCTCACAGTGTGATTACCTCAGAAATGTGACATCACAGTGTGATTACCACCAGAAATGTGACCTCACAGTGGTATTACCCCATAAATGTGACATCACAGTGTGATTACCCCAGAAATGTGACATCACAGTGGTATTACCCCAGAAATGTGACATCACAGTGTGATTACCTCAGAAATGTGACATCACAGTGGTATTACCTCAGAAATGTGACCTCACAGTGTGATTACCTCAGAAATGTGACATCACAGTGGTATTACCTCAGAAATGTGACATCACAGTGTGATTACCTCAGAAATGTGACATCACAGTGTGATTACCTCAGAAATGTGACCTCACAGTGTGATTACCTCAGAAATGTGACATCACAGTGGTATTACCTCAGAAATGTGACCTCACAGTGTGATTACCTCAGAAATGTGACATCACAGTGGTATTACCTCAGAAATGTGACATCACAGTGTGATTACCTCAGAAATGTGACCTCACAGTGTGATTACCTCAGAAATGTGACCTCACAGCGTGATTACCTCAGAAATGTGACATCACAGTGGTATTACCTCAGAAATGTGACCTCACAGTGTGATTACCCCCAGAAATGTGCCATCACAGTGGTATTACCCCAGAAATGTGACATCACAGTGGTATTATCTCAGAAATGTGACCTCACAGTGTGATTACCTCAGAAATGTGACCTCACAGTGTGATTACCCCCAGAAATGTGCCATCACAGTGTGATTACCTCAGAAATGTAACCTCACAGTGTGATTACCCCAGAAATGTGACCTCACAGTGTGATTACCTCAGAAATGTGACATCACAGTGTGATTACCTCAGAAATGTGACCTCACAGCGTGATTACCTCAGAGATGTGACATCACAGCGTGATTACCTCAGAAATGTGACATCACAGCGTGATTACCTCAGAAATGTGACCTCACAGCGTGATTACCTCAGAGATGTGACATCACAGCGTGATTACCTCAGAAATGTGACATCACAGTGTGATTACCTCAGAAATGTGACCTCACAGTGTGATTACGTCAGAAATGTGACCTCACAGTGTGATTACCTCAGAAATGTGACATCACAGTGTGATTACGTCAGAAATGTGACCTCACAGTGTGATTACGTCAGAAATGTGACCTCACAGTGTGATTACCTCAGAAATGTGACATAACAGTGTGATTACCTCAGAAATGTGACATCACAGTGTGATTACCACCAGAAATGTGACCTCACAGTGGTATTACCTCAGAAATGTGACATCACAGTGTGATTACCCCCAGAAATGTGACATCACAGTGTGATTACCTCAGAAATGTGACATCACAGTGTGATTACGTCAGAAATGTGACCTCACAGTGTGATTACCTCAGAAATGTGACCTCACAGTGTGATTACCTCAGAAATGTGACCTCACAGTGTGATTACCTCAGAAATGTGACATCACAGTGTGATTACCACCAGAAATGTGACCTCACAGTGGTATTACCTCAGAAATGTGACATCACAGTGTGATTACCCCAGAAATGTGACATCACAGTGGTATTACCTCAGAAATGTGACATCACAGTGTGATTACCTCAGAAATGTGACATCACAGTGGTATTACCTCAGAAATGTGACCTCACAGTGTGATTACCTCAGAAATGTGACATCACAGTGGTATTACCTCAGAAATGTGACATCACAGTGTGATTACCTCAGAAATGTGACCTCACAGTGTGATTACCTCAGAAATGTGACCTCACAGTGTGATTACCTCAGAAATGTGACATCACAGTGGTATTACCTCAGAAATGTGACCTCACAGTGTGATTACCTCAGAAATGTGACATCACAGTGGTATTACCTCAGAAATGTGACATCACAGTGTGATTACCTCAGAAATGTGACCTCACAGCGTGATTACCTCAGAAATGTGACCTCACAGCGTGATTACCTCAGAAATGTGACATCACAGTGGTATTACCTCAGAAATGTGACCTCACAGTGTGATTACCCCCAGAAATGTGCCATCACAGTGGTATTACCCCAGAAATGTGACATCACAGTGGTATTACCTCAGAAATGTGACCTCACAGTGTGATTACCTCAGAAATGTGACCTCACAGTGGTATTACCTCAGAAATGTGACATCACAGTGTGATTACCTCAGAAATGTGACATCACAGTGTGATTACCTCAGAAATGTGACATCACAGTGTGATTACCCCAGAAATGTGACATCACAGTGTGATTACCTCAGAAATGTGACATCACAGTGTGATTACCTCAGAAATGTGACCTCACAGTGTGATTACCTCAGAAATGTGACATCATAGTGGTATTACCTCAGAAATGTGACCTCACAGTGTGATTACCCCAGAAATGTGACATCACAGTGTTATATGTCAAAGTGACAAGTGCTATTTACTATAAAGAATCACATTTACATGATATATTATTTACAAATAAAAGCCTCAGAGCTATACATAATGACGTAGGATTTATTTTTAAAAAATCCCTAAATGTACCACAAAGTCGCCCACAGTGATGCGGCACATTGTCATTTACTAGTAAAGGCGCACAAATGACCTCAGAGCTGTATAAATGGATGTTGTTATTAGTAATACCTGAAAATACACCACATACCTGTAGAAAGTGACATTATTTTGCTAATCATTAATAAATAAATAAAACCTCAATATTTACCTCAGAGTTGTGCGGTGTCATTATCTGTCTGATATATATATATATATATTATATATATATATATATATATATATATATATATAACACATACATACAATCTACTTGCCTGTCAAAAATGACGGGACTAAAATTTTAAGTGTGGCAATGCTGTTTGCCCCCCCCCCAATGTGAGCACCTTCGGCGCTCATTTCAAGTCTCCCCCTGTCTACTTCCTCCCTTGTGTCTCATTTCCCCCCTCTTCTTCCTCCCTCGTTTCTCATTTCTCCCTCCCTTGTGTCTCATTTCCCCCCTTTTTTCCCTCCGTCCCTTCTCATTTACCCCCTCTTCTCCCTCCCTTGAGTCTTCTTTCCCCCTCCCTTGTGTTCCTGTTCCTTTCCCCTCCTCTCCCTCCCTTGTCTCCTTTCCCCTCCTCTCCCTCCCTTGTCTCCTTTCCCCCCTACTCTCCCTCCATTGTGTCTCCTCTCCTCCCCTTTGTCTTCTTTCCCCCTCCTCTCCCTCCCTTGGGTCTTCTTTCCCCCCTCCTCTCCCTCCCTTGGGTCTTCTTTCCCCCCTCCTCTCCCTCGGGTCTTCTTTTCCCCCTCTCTCTTCCCTGTGTCTCCTTCCCCCCTCTCCCTCCCCTGTGTCTTCTTTCCCCCTCTGTGTCTCCTTTAACCATCTGCCTCTCCAGTAGCTCCTTTCCCCCTCTCCCTCCCCTGTGTTTCCTTTTCCCCCTCTCCCTCCCGTGTGTCTCCTTTCCCCCCTCTCCCTCCCCTGTGTCTCCTTTCCCCCCTCTCCCTCCCCTGTGTCTCCTTTCCCAGTCTGCCTCTCCCGTAGCTCCTTTTCACCTCTCCCTCTGCTGTGTCTCCTTCCCCCTCCCGTGTCTCTTTTCCCCGCATCTCCCTCCCCTGTGTCTCTTTTCCCCGCATCTCCCTCCCCTGTGTCTCCCCCCTCCCGTGTCTCCTTTCCCCATCTGCCTCTCCCGTAGCTCCTTTCCACCTCTCCCTCTGCTGTGTCCCCTTTCCCCATCTGCCTCTCCCGTAGCTCCTTTCCCCGCATCTCCCTCCCTCGTGTCTCCTGTTCCCCTCCATCATGTCTCCTTTTCCCCCTCTGCTCCCCTCATGTCCTTTTCTCATCTCCCTCCCCAGTGTCCCCCCACTCCCTTGTCTCTCCCCCCTCCCTCCCTTGTGTCTCTCCCCCCTCCTTTCACTCCCTTGTGTCTCTCCCCCCTTTACTGCCTTGCGTTTCTCCCCCCCCCCCTTTCACTCCCTTGCATTTCTACCCCCCCTTTCACTCCCTTGCGTTTCTCCACCCCCCCCTTTCACCTTCCCCTTTGACTCCCTTGTGTCTCTGTTCTTTGTGGCTCAAGCCGCGCATCGAGCAGGCGGGATGAGCGGCTGTATCCAGAAAGCCACAGGGGAGAGGAGAAGACAGTGAGTTCGGGCCCCAAGGTACTGGCAGGGTTTGGAACCAGGTACAGCCGTAATAGCGAGGGCAGCATCAGTGGGGGCAGGGGGAGCTGTCCGCTCATTGCAGCATGCCCAAGTCCCACGGACTTCGCGATGAGCGCCTGACGCTCATCATGTGGCTGGCAATGAGCACCTGTCTACTCCCTCCCATCTCAATTCACCCCTCCCCCTCCTCCATTGTGTCTCCTTTTCCCCTCGCCAGTGTCCCCCCCCCTCCCCCCCACTCCAGTGTGTCTCCATTCTTTGTGGATCAGGCAGCTCATGCGCAGCTTGATCCAGAAAGTAGCTCTCCTTGCGCTGGTGGAGATGAGCGCCATTGTCGCTCATCCCTACAACCCCGTAAGACTTAGGCAGGAAGCGCCGAAGGCAAACTGGAGCTCAATAGAAATGGAAAGGAAAGACAATGGATGAAGATGTCGCTCAAGAGCAGGAACCTCAACTAGTTTGATCAATTTGTCTAATCTTGTATGTTCTGTACTGTAACGGTACCCCCACACATATAAGGGGGTGCCAAGGCCGTTTTAGTCGATCTGCCCGTCCAGTGATATAGGGACAGCTACTGCAGGGCACCCATTCCCCCAAGAATGGATCCAAGGGGAAAATGCTCCAAGCCTGGAACTGGAACCTCACGAATAGCTGCTAGCAGCTGAACAGGAAAAGCACCCCAAGATGCTTACACTCCTAGAAGTCAGTCTGTAACAGCATACCATAAATCCCCCCAAGAACGAGACATAAGCTCTGTGTTTGAGGGTCAAGCAGTGAACTCACTTCTTTATTGAAACAACACACATTTTTAAACACTTCACATACACAGTAGGGGCAGTGACTACCTTTGGTCAACCCCTAATTACCCCTGGTCAATAAAACAGGGTTAAAGCGTGGGAACCAGGGGTCCCCTCCCCCAGGAGCCGCCCACTAGGCGTGGCTAACTGCTCATTCTACCTCTGGCGGTGGAGAGTGTAACATCTCTAGCTCACTTACTCCCCTGCTGGGAGTATGGGGAAACCCCAGGCCATCTCATTATTCAAGAGTCCTTACCCCCATTGTTCATGGTGCCATCTTGTCTGCTAAAACCCTTTTGTTCTGCTATCTCTCGTGTGTTTTAGCAGATAGGATAACGAGGCAGATGGGCAACTCCTGACCAAGTGTATGAGACCAAAGATATTTGACTGCATACCACACAATACAATATTTTTACAGATATAACCACAACATATTATAACCCAGAACATATCTGCAGATAGCTTAGGTCTGAGCACACATTATTACTGAATGGCGCTCAGACCACATACATACAGTTCAATGGCCATGGAACCAAAGTCTTTCTGCATAGGAAAATAAAGTATTTAAATGCCGGTCCATAGTCAAAAGGCATCAGGTGGGCAACCAGGCTCCTCCAATGTACAGTGGCAAGATTGGTCTTGTCACATGTACTCCTTATAATGTGTCCCTGTTGGTTTTCCTTTTTCTTTCCTCTATGGAACGTAATGGAGCTTGTAAGTAAAGAGCAATAATAATATCAATATATGTTCAAAGGAGAATGGACCAGGACACCCCCTTAAATGGAATAAACTCACAACAATCTGTGTTAAGGTATTTATTAGCAGATTTAGATAAAACAATTGACAAGAATACTGATACACCAAACATTAGTGAATATGTAGATTAATAAAAAAAAAGAAGCAGCTTACGCATTTCACTCCGCACGCAATTAAAAAGCACAATTTAACACAACACTTTAGTAAAGGCGCAAAGCGCTGCAGTAAGGAATCGTTTTATGCTTCATTTGGCAACTCAGGTGATTACAATACAGTGTTAACATTAATAAATTCTTTCCACTAATTAAAATACAAATTATACCCAATTTTATATTCAGATATTTAGTGTCATTTATACTGCATTTTAGTATCTAGACTAAGTAGAGTATTTTCTCTCAAATACTGTTATTTCAGCCAGTAAGTAACCAAGATAACTGTAAAAGTTAATATATTTTGGAATACAGATTTATGGCGTGAAACAATGTCGTAAAACATGATCGACACCACTCAGGCACAAAATATAGAACACTAATAAACACCATGTAATGGCATGCAAGTATCACTTATATTAGAAATGTCATTAAAGCCCAAACAATTGGCCTTTTTATCCATTCAAAGCCATTAATAACGGAATTGCAGAAGAAAGAAGAAGAATACTTGTTCTATGTTCTACTTGCTTAAATATCTTGGTAAGACTGGATTCAAGACATATCTATACATCACCCTGTCCTCAAAATGTCCATGATATAAATCCAACTGAAACCGTATGGGCATAAATAAATGGTTTGATCCATCGCAGTGTGGTCCCCAAATATCCTTCTTCCCACATCACAAGCGGTGGCAAAACTAGGATATATTAATATCCTGATAAAATATTCTGGGTTTTGATGTGATTTGTCCCTATTTGGTTTGACATTTTTAGCAAATTCTTTGGGTCCTGCAGAAGAAATAAACTAAAGCTTTAAGAACAAGCACAAGTCTTATGGATTATATGCAAATAGTACAAGCTTGCTAAAAATCAGGAAGAAATGATTATTTACTATTATGCCTTCCTAGGAAATTGTAAGTTTAAAAAAACAAAAACAAAAAAAAAATACAAATCTTAAGATTACAAAAAAATGAATTCTCACCTCCTCAATGTAAGACTGAATAATATGGTAGATTAATCGACTTTAACAACATGCCCTTTCCCTGCTTTTTTATACCAATTACAATCTTCAGAAATGTTTCACCCGATATATTCTGATTTATTGTTTGAAGTATTGAACATAACATTTATATTGTAATCTCAAAATTGCCAATTTAATTTAAACTAAAATATAACTCTTGATACTTTACATTTGGCTACATCAGGTTGGTCCCGGTAAAAATGTAGCCCCCCCCCCTCCCTACAGCCATTCATTTTTTGTATCAAAAGCTAAAAAAAAAAAAAGTCTGATCAAATTATTTCAAAAATGAAAAAGAAACCTTAATTATGGGAGAGGAGAGAAAATGTCACTTTATTTCTTCTCAGATATCTCTGAGACGGCCATATTGGGTAGCTCCCTTTATTCGGTTCCACTTGCGTTCTTATTGTGTTGACGAGCGCACAGACCAGCAACATATTGGAGAAATACGTTGTGATCCCTTTTAACAACAAATTGGTGTTAAACCTTCCAAATCTACGTTTATTCAGCTTTGCATAACTCCTAATATCAAGAGGAGCCCATCAGCTCTTCTGACACTGTTAAGAGCTTTTCAATATGAGTATTAAACACGGTGTATTTGCATTGCAGATTACTTATTTTAGTTTAAATCATTAATCAAAAAACTATATTTTCCAAAGTCATTATCATCAGGACTAATGAGCTGATCTTTGCGTGCTTTGAGGAGTTTCTGGCGGAGGACTTGTCTTCTTTCTTGCCATTCCATAAGTTCTGCATTTCCATGAGCAAATTTGCATTTTTCTCCCTCGGGACACGATCCAGATATGAATCTAATATGTTGGGAAGAGTACAAAAACATAAAACAGATTTTCAAGATAAAAAAAGGAACGCTTTGTAACTGCATTACCATGTGGGCACATTATTTTACACCTTCCCCTATTGATGCAGCAATCCCTCCCTCATGACATCAAACCCAGACTGAGGAAATGGAAGAAAAACATTACCATTAAGATGCTTATTTGTTAATATATGGTAACAGGGTAGGATAAGGTTAAATCAGTGATAGGAACAACTGACTGAAAGCTCAATGGACCCTCACATTTTCATTAACCTGAATTACTGAAACTCGATCCACCTTGGCCAATAAGCTCAACTAGACCTAAGATTACCTAAGACTACATCACACGCCATCTCCTATCCAAATCCAATTCCATGTGATCAACTACAATTGATATTTCAAAACTCCTAATCCTGGTTACTTACGTCTACATGAATCACCTACCACGCCTCACTATTACGCCATTATGACTCGCAATGCTCTCTATGCTCAAAAAAAACTCTTGACCCAGACCATCTCCCACCATGTGTTCCCATCCAGCATTCTACCTTCTTGACCACTTTAATGGAAAATGCTTCCAATTCAGAGGTCTCTAAATATGCCTTCCAGAGGACACATCTCCTCTTCTTATTTCACTCCGACAGACCCTTATCTTACTTTTATGGATCCCTTAGCTTGACCGGTTTCACCCACTTCTGGTTCGCTACTTAATTTTACCCACAAACCCAAACCAAACCTCCAATATACTCCAGAACTACAATGTACCGCTTTGTAGAACTTTATGAAGCTCATTGTATAAATAAGTTATGTGAACCCAAAAAATTGTAACTGAACCTTTTATTACAAACTATTGGACATTTGTCAGATAAATACTAGGTGTAAACCCAAGCATGCTGGAGACAGAGGACCATGGAAACTCTGCATACCTTTCACACACAACAAAATGCCCAGTGGGGAAGCGATGCTGCCATATGTTCTGGTCATCATCACAGTGGAATACTTTTTCTTTATGTTTGTCTGACGAGATGTGCATCTTCCATTGACGTTCACTGTTGCAATTCCTACCACAGAGCCAGCAGTGGAAATCATACTGGAGATTTAAAAAAAAAAGTTTAGTTTTCAGGTTATGCCATTTAAAATAAGCAAAATATTATTCTGTACACACCAAGTGTCAATTTACCAGACACAAAGTTACTCACTGTAGTTTCTGCATAGTCAGTGGGCAGGTGAATCTGCTTGTTCACATGTGCGGACGCCTCGTCGCCTTTTCCGACCTTCTCATTCTTCATTAGCCTTTCATACAGTTGCTCCATATCCTGAACTGGTCACAGGGAGCAATTATTATTTTGTTGGCTATATGTCAGCCCCAGGATTTACCACCAAACGTTAAACTGAAAATGATTCTCTGATTCGATGATCTTGGATTCAAGAAATATAAATGGTTAATCGCAGAAAGTATAGATGCCTAACTGGCCTGAGTTTAAACGGCCATGGAAGGTCCTTGGGTGTTACTAGGTGTATAATAATACGGATGTACTTTATTTTATTAAGAAGAGCTTATAGGTGTTATTCATTGACTGATAACATAGTCCCTGCATGGGTCTGCCCTCTGCAGCATAAGCAGGCACAAGCTATGTAGATGTAGGGCCGGATGTGCAGTGTCCTACCGTATCATGGACCAGGTCTCAGCCGCCCATGGCGACCGATTGTAGTACTTGCAGGTTATGTTACCAATGAACAAAAGTGCTAGTTACTAAATACATTTATTATTTATGTAAACTAACAAAAGATATAGAATCTGAAAGCCAAATAAGAAACGCTTTGCTTTATTTACTTACTTCCAGACTCCTTCATATAGGTCCACATGACCTTCTCCTCGGGACTATGTGCGAAGGAGCAGTTGCCAATATACTGACATTTTTTCCCACTTACAATATGATTGCACAGCTGTCAAAAATAAAGACATTATATATAACTCCGAGGAGGATGATCCTAACAAGACACCGAAGGCACAAACACAACATCACAAGAATACCTCAAACTGGAGGGGGATTGGTTTCTTTGTTGGGAAGGGTCGGATGGTTATCCACTTCTTGCGTTCATTGGACATCACCAGCACGACTCGGCGCTCCTTCGTCCACCTAAGAAGAATAAAGTATCATCATTAACAAAATAAACCCCCAAAACAAATAACATATTATTAAAGGGTTAATGCTGTCAATTTGTTTCTGTATGTTCTCTTGGATAACAAAACTGGAGGATGAACAGAATGTTTTTAAAAAAAAGTAAAAAAAACAAACAGATTAGTGCAGCCCTACAATTATTTACCAAATCTGTTTCTTTAGGGGTACCTTAAGGCATATTACATGAGAAATGCACTGGCAGTTGTAGATACCACCTTTCCAGTGTGCACATACAAACTATATTATATTCCTGGGTATTGATTTACTTTTATGTGCTTTTTTTATTATAGAGTGCTTATAAGCCATGTTGTTTCTGCCTAAAATTAAACAAATAGTCCTTGTATGGGTCTGCCCTCTGCAGCGTATGCAGACACAGACCCTGTATAGCTGCATATGCAGTGTACCATACTAACCAATCAGTGACCATCTGTCAGCAACACTCTGCCGAGACATGGTTCCTGATAGGCTACGACACGGCACCACCGGCCTTACAGCGTCTGTGTCTTGGTGAGTTGGAGAGGGCAGACCCACGGTTTGTAGCCAGTAATAACAGACCCTATAAGCACCTCACAAAGTCCGTGTCAGTAAATAGATACCCAGGGATATTATATACCTAGTAACAGTAGGAACCTTCCATATCCCTTTAATGCATATTAAATACTAGGTAACTGTACTAGCCGTTTTTATCTATAGCAAATCATTTTTGAGATAAACAGCATTGTCTGAAGTGAATAAACTGCTAGTAAAACAGTACGGTCAGTTCTATAAGATGAAGCCAGCTTATTGCGTCTACCTTAAAGATCTCAGCTTCCTTGTGTGTTACTCCATTACCTCTTTAGATACTTCATAGTAGTAACATTCCTGTAATTAACCCTTTATTCTAGTGCCCCGTGCAGACTCTCTCTAACCCTTCCTAAGTCTCCGTGCACAATCTTTACTCACGGGTGCCGGGCTTTTGCGCTACAATACTTTCGGTTTTTGTCGGGCTCGATGACTTGGCCGTTTCTCCAGCACTGGCCGCACACAAATTTTATCTTGATATTTGGATATCCCGGATTACTGTGGACGCTCAGCACCTTAAACACAATAAAAGCAACATTTAGTCATATAAAGGACCGAAAAAGCACAATTACAAAATCACAAAGTACCCAGTGCTGGCGAGCGCGCCGCCTTTCGGGAACCCAGGCCCACATGTGGTGGTCGTGCCCAAAAATCAAACCGTTATGGGGGGGGGGGGGGGGGGGGGAGTGTATTTCTAATTTGTCAAGTATCTGCAATGTGAATATTGATCCAACACCCGAGTTGGCAGTCATTTTTTTTATGGTCGCGAATATAAGACGCACCCGTAACTCGCAAACTCAAAAATAGGAAAAAAGGCGCGGCTTATATTCGGACCAATACAGTAAGTTGTACGTTTTTTTTTATTTTGTATGCAAAATAAAATAAAATAATAATTAATAGTAGGTAGTAAAAAAGCATTAGCAATACGTAGTCCAAACATGTAAAATAAACTATTGGCCCATATATAGAATCTAAATAGGTGCAGAGAAAGCACTATCATTGTTCAGTCGTGTCCGACTCTCCATGGGCCTCAGCTCACCAGGCACATCTGTAATCTACTGCCCATATGAGCTCCATCAAGCTCATGCTCATTGCTTCACCGACTTCATCTATCCATCTCCGCCTCTGCTGTCCCCTTCTTCTTGTGCCTTCAGCTTTCCCAGCACCAGTCTTCTCTAGGGAATCTTGTCTTCTCATGATATGGCCAAAATATTGAGTTTCAGCCTCATGATCAAACCTTCCAGTGAACAGTTTGTCTTCATTTCCTGTAGTATTGCTTGATTGGATCTTTTTGCAGTCCAAAGGACTCTAAGCAGTTTTCGCCAACACAACCATTCAAAGGCGTCAATTCTCTTCATCGTTGCTATTTACTTACTTGTCCAGACGTGCCATAGCTTTCCTCCCCAGTAGCAAATATCTTTTAATTTCATTACAGCAGTCTATAAGTAATCAATATGTTTACCCCCCTTATATCTCTCTATCCAACAAGTCTGTCAGAACAGATGCAAAATAATAAATTTGTTTTATAAATTTAGTTTTACATTTTTTTATTTTTAAAAATATCATCATATTTAAATATACAAGTACCTGGGATTGAGAGGCCGATGAATCTGTTTTGGAAAACTTTTTGGATTCTTGAACAATGGCATCAAGACAAATCCCTAGAAGAGAGAAGAGAAATATCCTCAAAGAAGGGCTTTACACCAAGTAAACTTCAGATAGCAGTGAAAATGAATTTAATAGCACGCTCTAAAACAACTAAAATAGATTAATTGGATATAATGGGGCACCATCACCCCAATACGAAGTGGTTATACATTGTACTAGCAGTTCTTCTCTACAATACATTTCTGAAATATTTAGAATTGATTGTGCAGCTCCTGTATGCCAATGTGTGACTCAGAGTGCTTGATGAGGGTGGGGAAGGAGTCTGTCATATAACACTGAGAGTCTTTATTTTGGTAACTAGAGACAGACAAGCAGATGTAATACTAAGTAGCATGTCAAAGCGGCTAATTAATATGCACGAGAAGCTTACTTGCATATAAAAAATACAGCAACAACATGGAATTTCCAAGGATAGAGTTACTTTACAATGGATAACACAATGTAGAGCAAGATTTTCAAGAATAACTTTCAAAAGACTGACAGCCCAAAGTAGATATTTTTTTTAAAGGTATAAAGTATAATAAAACAGAGTAATAGAAAGAGAAAATAAGACAGAAAAGAATGAAAGGATGTTATTAAGCCCTCGGGCACAGCTCTAACAGCAGCGTCAGATTGTGCCGCTATAGGAGGAGTCTGCACACCTGTCTCTTTTTGCATAATCCAGACCCTAAGTTCCACCAAGCTATGTGCGTAGAAGCAGTCATCTTCTCGTAGGCATCCGTAACGAACCTCGTGTCGGCACAAATCTAACACCAAATGGGGATTGAATGGACGGATCTTGCAATATTTTACAGTTGGCTCCATCAGGCTGTGAACAAGGCACCTAGAAATAGAGGAAGAAATGGTTTTGTGCGGTCAGTTGGCGCCGACTATGGTGGCATTTTATCAGGAATAGAATAATTAAAAGTGACACGGCAGGTTCCTGGGTGTTACTAGGAATATAATATCTCTGTGTGTCCATTTACTTTGATGTACTTTATCTTATTCAGAAGTGCTTATAAGCTCTTTATTATGGCCTAAAATCACACAAATAGTCCCTGTATGGGTCTCTTCACTGCAGCATATGCAGACACAGGCCCTGTAGGGCTGGATGAGCAGTATAGTGTCCTAGCCTATCAGGGACCACATCTCGGCAGCATATTGGTTGGTATGAGACACAGACTTTGACTTACTTGTTATCTTCAAAGTAATGCTTTGATACAGGGTGTGAGCAGTAGAAAGGGTTGTCCTTACTTTCTTCACTAATAATTCTAGGTTTGTGATCAAAACATTTCTAGAATAAAACAAAACAAAAAAACAGAGCTCCATGAAAATCATGTAAATCATTGTAATTATCTACCATCCAAAGAGAATCAACCAATAAAACAATATATACCGTATTTTTCGTGTATAAGACAGTATTCTTTACCAATTTTTATAAGTCTAAATTAGGGGGGTCGTCTTATACACTGAATGTTGCAATTGGATACCCTGGTCTGGTACTGTAATGCTGCATCTGGCCACTAGATTTAAGGCAGGAGGAAAGATCACAGGTATTGAAATGCATTGGTTCCAATTAGATTGCAAGTGTGCATAAAAATGTGTATTTTATTTTAATTTTTTTTATTTAGTTTTATTGGGTTCACATATATTTAAGGACACTTTCTGCCATGATTTTCACTGATTTCCATTCCAGGTTTGTGATCCTGTGTTAAACCGGAAAAATTCAATTGCACATCGCGACTGAGTAATAAGTGATGTGATCGCAAAGATATTGAGCTGGAATGGAAATCAGTGAAAATCCTGACAGAAAGTGCCCTTAAATATATGTGTAACACAATAAAAAAAACTTATAAAATACACATTTGCATTTGTTATCTATTTCTGAATTTTGGGTTTCAAAAATAGGGGTCGTCTTATAGACGGAAAAATATGTTACTTAACATAAACCTATGTATTGAGGATTGTGCTTCTGAAATTCCTATTTGATACAATGTTGCGCGTAACGAGGTAAAACAATCTGCAGCTTCCTAACGGAGTCCAGTGTATGCCCATGAACGGATTCACTTAAAGACATTCATTGTAAGTGCCCAGCGTGATCTGCGTATGACAACTTACATTTGCCATCACAAAACTCTACTAGTACAATTCATATTACGCCAAGGAGCACAAACACGTGCAGCGTACCTCACAAAGAAACATAAATCTCCCCAGGTATTCCTGTAGTAAGTGGGGTATGGTCAGGCGGACTTTGCTGTTACCCCCAAAGAGAGTTTCTCTACAAAACGTTCCTTTCCTCTCTAGTGTCCACACGTCGATCTCTTCCTGGCAATATGCAAATGTGCAATGACCTGGGTACGTGCACTCGATGCCGGCAGCAACATCTACAAAGACAGGCAGTGGTCACGGACACGAGATATCAACTTGTAGGGAAAAGAACACAAGATAGGACAGTTTATTATACGGGAATCTTCTAAAAGGGATCAGATGGACCCTGGGTGTTACTAGGTAAATAATGTCCCCGGGTATCTATTTACTGACATGTACTTTATTTAATAAAGAAAAAGTGCTTAGACAACCTTTATTTAGTGACTAGAATCAAATAGTCCCTGTATGGGTCTGCCCACTGCAAAAGATAAATATGCAATACGTTACTTGTGAGGACAAATTAAAGGACCACTGCATGACAATGATATACGTTTGAACAAATTTGAGTCTAAAATCATAATTATGCAAGGAAAAGTCAAAGATTCATATTTAATAAGAAAAAATAAATGCATGTACTGAACCCTGAAGGCATCCATGATGAAAGTTGCCCACAATCTACGTGGGGAAAGTGTGTACATATCAAATAAGATCCCGCTCTCCAGTATCGGTAGATAAGAATACGCCCTAGGACATCTGACAGCATTGTGTGGCATGGTTATCCATACATACATACATACCTTTACATATATAAAAAGGCCCTACGTATTGGTTTTTAGTAGGTCTTGGCCTTATTCGTTTCCACGTCTTATCTGGAGAGTTTTTCATTCTCCCCAATAGTATTTCCTTCTTGCATTTCTGATCCAAAGTGGAATGATTAGTTAGACCTGGAGATCAACAAACAAAAGGTTTTAAAACATTAAATGAATAATAAATTCAAGACTTTGTTCGGACAAACTCAAGTTACAGAATCAATACATTTGTTTTCATTTAATTAAAGCAATAATCTGACGTTCTCTAAACCTTCTGTTAAAACTTGTCATTTATTATATTTGTTTCTTTTTTTTTTTTTTACTCGTCAATAATTATCAAATTCTAACCAAGCTGTTACTCAAATGACAAGCCGCTCCCTCACAATGCCACAAACATAACTTGCTACAGACTTAATATCGTACTCCGCTGATGCAACTCATTCAATGGATAAAATAAATAAAGAAATAAAATTCTGTGGTACAAACGGCATATTTTAAGCTGCGGTTGACAGCTTGGTCACTGTATCTAAGAGATAAAATGTTTCTTTATATCAGACAACACTTTTAAAGTAATTTATCCTTGTGACAACAGCTTTGATGGGGGAGAATCTTAAAGTGAAGTGCTGTGTGTTGCCATGGTAACAGTTGAGAAGTGAACCTTAGCTTTCTACAAGTTCTTTTTGGCTTATAAGCTCAGAGGAATGGGAGAAGAACATTATCCTAACACTAAGGATACCTAATACTACTTCTCTACTTATTCCTGTGCTCTTGAGACATAGTGATGGCACATGATGCAGGAGTCATTTAATAACTGCCATCTTGCCCAGATCATGAAGCAGCCTCCTTCCAGTGAATCCCTAGCACCGATAAAAAGAAACCCTTAGAGGAGAGGACCTGACTGTGGGATCCATTCATTGGCTGGTCCTGCAGGTCCCTACTCTTTTTTATTTATTTATTTTATGTTTGTTTTTTTTTGTTTTTTTTTACACCCCGTGGGGATTAGTGAGGGTTATATTTCGACAGTCAGATAGTACCTACCCGCTTTAGTAAAACACAGCTGACAGGCCTGCCTGAACTCATGAGTTTCTTCCAGAGGGTTTATACCCGTCACAGGCGCTGCATTCGATACCGGTGGTGACCCATTGCCAGCACAATCTAACAACGAGGTTATACAACTTCCTGAAAATGCGGTAGGACTGCTGGATCCGAAGAGGTACGAGGAATCATTCAACTAGAACAAAGAAAAAAATGGGCTTCAGACAGGCATTCTGGGTAATAGCATGCAAATCAGCACACATCATTTCAAAAACACTGTATTTGTTCATCTTTCTACCTAAAAAAAAATGTCACAAAACTAACTATGCTAACATGGCAATTTTACATAGATAGCGACCAAACCACGCACATCCAAAAAATAAAATAAAATAAAAGTAACAAGAAAATTAACTTCACACACAGCACGGGGGGGGGGGGGGGCGGGGGACAGCCAGGACATCTGGGAGTGAGGGTGCACGACAATTTGTACACAAGTTCCCGAGTTTCGGGAACTAAGCGATAAAAAAAAAAGCGGACAAAAAAGACGAAAACGAGGCTACATGACCCCTAACCACGCAAAACACCGCCAGACACATAAGACTTTTACCCGGGAACGTACGAGATGCAAGATACACTATGCGGAAACATGGAAAATGCTCCAGACCCGCGTAACTCACACACACAATTGCAGCCATTTTACAACACTTATTCGCAACTGATAACATTACCCTTCTAAAATGGCGCTCAGCACGGGGCTTGCAATGAGCGCTGAAGGTGCTCAGACGACCAAAAGTACATGAGGGGAGAGGCTCGCAATGAGCGCCGAAGGTACTCCGAGGACTTAAAACCTTACATTGTGTGGCAAACAGCATTACCTGCCTTACAATTTTATTGCCGACATTTTTTGACGGGCAAGTCCCTAGTGTGTCCCAGCTCGGCTTCCCAGAATGCAGTGTAATAACTATTTTTTCTCGAAATTCTGAGCTGGAAGCAGATTTATTAACTTGCTTTGGACATTCAGATGTGAACACAGATGTACCATTTCCTTACTGTACTACTGTACGGTGGAGGGCTTCTATCGCTCTTTTGCCCACCATAATATAAATGATTGTTGTGGTGACCTACCTACTCATACACAACACAAGCTGAGATCCCACCCCATGCTGATGATAGCCAGTAAGATTGAAACAGCTGTACATGGATAGGATACTTGGCTTGTGTAAAATCCAACCTTGACTTTGTGTTAAAGCTGTGTAATACAGCATGCATAAGCTTAAAGGAAGCCACATTTGATAATGGCTATGGATTGAAGAGCGAGGCATTTGTGGGCACATTTACATGAGCCAGCTCAGCTTCCCAGAATGCAGTGTAATAACGGAGCTGGAAACCGGTTTTTAACTTGTTTTAGACATTCAAATGTACAGACACAAATGCACTATTTATTCACTATATATATATATATATATATATATATATACATATATATATATATATATATATATATATATATATATATACACACACACATATATATATATATATATATATATATATATATATATATACACACACACACACATATATATGTATATACACACGCACACATATAAATACTGTATATAAATAAAAGCACAAGTAAGTCAGGATACATACTAGAAATGAAGTGGTGTCCACAAGATTTGATTTAGACGCTCCATTCATGTGTCCTAAAACAGATACATCTGAAACAGAAGAGTGGACATTCAGATGGAGTGACCGCTGCAGACTGTCGTTGTACCATTATACTGTATGCTATAGTTTTGGTCAGAATGACTCGTTTGTAGTCTTCAAATATGAGAATCAGCAAATGTGCAGAAAATACAGACCAGATCAAGGGGTAACCCAGTAGCCATCAGTGACCCCATCTTTTGCCCCCCCCATGCTATGGTAATGCTACAATCTAGAATTCAGTGTTATTTACAAATACAAACAAGTTTAGATATTTGTCCTGCATAGATATTTACACAATCAAACTCAAGGTCAGTTGATCACCAGCTACTATAAGTGGGGTGGTTGTGAATGG
The DNA here is from genome assembly GCA_027410445.1 of Discoglossus pictus. Taxonomy (NCBI): domain Eukaryota; kingdom Metazoa; phylum Chordata; class Amphibia; order Anura; family Alytidae; genus Discoglossus; species Discoglossus pictus. The sequence continues at coordinate 110,519,123 of CM050172.1, read as the reverse complement.
TTGATGATGGTCAGGAAATCCATTGGATAATGAGTAGTGAAGTTGCCAAGACCATTGACCTCAGAGGTACCAAAAGGGGACACACCTTGTCTTCTCTGCCTCAAGTAATCTTCATCTACAACCTGTCCAGAAGACATATGGAGAGCAACAAAATGCTTCATCAGAGGGAGTGGGTACATGGCTCAAACCATGGGCTTTGAGATCAAAGACCAACAAACAAAGCCTTCATCAATTCTACACCATATCTGCCATATTCATTTTTGGTGCTGTTTCTACCAGTATAACCTCCCCGCATTGAGGTCTCCTACAGGCATCAGAACTTTATATATACTGTGACAAAGCTGTACAGTCCTAGAGGATAGGTGTGTGAGCTTGAGGCTGAATAGAAGCATTTGCATCCAACACTGCAGATGTTAAAAGGCTCTCTGACATCACAATGAAGCTGCACCTGTGAAAAGGTCAGGACAGTCTGTTAAAGAGTTCGTTGTAACCCTAGACAGAGCGTTGCAGCTGGGCCAGAGAGTGTTACAGCGTGGAAGCCGATAAGCCAATTGCAGAGCAAAATAAAGATTGTTGGCGTATAGCTGAAATGATCGTGCGACTTTTGGGACACACAGGCCAGTGACTTATCAATAAGTATTGGACTGATTATGCTGGTTTTGCGGTTGGAAGCTCTGTTAGAGAGGCATCTAACAAAAGTAAAGGTAGTGCTCCGTGGGAGTTAGGCCTTTTAATTTTACGGTTTGTTTTAACACTTCTTGTGACACTAAGAAAGATTAGTACAAATTGGAAAAAAAATACATTGAAGTCTCCTGTGCGACTTTGTTCCCCTATAAACAGAACGGCCATGACTAGAGAAGGGCAATTTGCCACATTATATATAACTTTTTTCAAACATTCTAAATATCAATTTGGCATGCTCTTTTATTACCCCACAGTGACAGACATGTTATGGCCTTAGATATGGAGAGTCAAACTTCCGAATAGGTTATTGAGCTCTGACACATTCATTTGAAAAAACAAAAATAGACATTATCAAATACAATATTTCTGATGCAACAATCTTTGTACAAACTGATACATAGAGCTGTGATCTCACCTCCTTGGGAGTCTGTCAAGGACAGAGAAGTTAGAGAAAAGCTATCCAGCGATGAGGCCAGAGACCGAGAAAACCGATCGGATAACGGCACACTGGAGGGAAAACATGGGAGGCTGGGTCTTGTATCCAGCAGAGCGCTGGGGAACGGCATGCTCTGCGCTCTGCTTGGAAGAGCTCCTGAACTGCTGGGCTGAAATAGAGGAGAGCCGGACATTAACCAAAAGGACATAAATATGGTTAAAACGAGACATATTACACAAACAGACCTGGACGGCAGAAAATAAAGTCACATTAAGGAGCTAATTATAAATAGCCACCACAATCCTTCCAAATTCTACAGAGTGTTTTCGTCTACAGAAGTGGTTTTCACCAGTGGTCCCAGAGACCTTATCTAGGGTCTTCAGAAACATGGAGGGACGAGGAGAATCCCACACTTTACATATACCACTACCATGTGTCAGTTCCAGATAATTGAGTAACATATCTGCAGTAAATACGTTCAGTAGAAAATGAAACTAAGATTTAGCGTGCAACATATAGCTCGGGATCTTAAAGGGATACAGAAGGCTTCCTGTTTTAATATTAAAATCAAGTGTGTGTTTGGACATCTAAATATTTAATTAAGTGCTTAAGAGCCCTTTTTTACTCACTGAAACCATCTGAAAAGATATTGTCATTTTAAAAAAGGGAGCCATCCACATATCCTTTTAAGATGCACAGCTTTTTTTTGTTACAGGTTTATACTATACCTTGCAACAACAGGAAACCTTTCATATCTCTTTAAAAGGTGGCCCCCGTGAATCATTCAAAGGTAACGAAAATCAAGAGCTTTAAGGGATAGTTATCTAATATAGATAGTCATACAATTTGCATTTTACATGTTTACTTGTAATATTGTATTTTTCTCCTAATCAGAGCTTTGCCTCCTCCTGGGTACAAGCGCGTGTCACTGCGCATATCACACAGCCCGCCCGAGCGCGCGTCACTGCGCATATCACACAGTCCGCCCGAGCGCGCGTCACTGCGCATATCACACAGCCCGCCCGAGCGCGCGTCACTGCGCATATCACACAGCCCGCCCGAGCGCGCGTCACTGCGCATATCACACAGCCCGCCCGAGCGCGCCTCACTGCGCATATCACACAGCCCGCCCGAGCGCGCCTCACTGCGCATATCACACAGCCCGCCCGAGCGCGCGTCACTGCGCATATCACACAGCCCGCCCAAGCGCGCGTCACTGCGCATATCACACAGCCCGCCCAAGCGCGCGTCACTGCGCATATCACACAGCCCGCCCAAGCGCGCGTCACTGCGCATATCACACAGCCCGCCCAAGCGCGTGTCACTGCGCATATCACACAGCCCGCCCAAGCGCGCGTCACTGCGCATATCACACAGCCCGCCCAAGCGCGCGTCACTGCGCATATCACACAGCCCGCCCAAGCGCGCGTCACTGCGCATATCACACAGCCCGCCCAAGCGCGCGTCACTGCGCATATCACACAGCCCGCCCAAGCGCGCGTCACTGCGCATATCACACAGCCCGCCCAAGCGCGCGTCACTGCGCATATCACACAGCCCGCCCAAGCGCGCGTCACTGCGCATATCACACAGCCCGCCCAAGCGCGCGTCACTGCGCATATCACACAGCCCAAGCTGGGACTTTCCATGTTGTTGCAGTATTTATATGCAAATGAGCAGCTTATGTAAATTAATTAGATGCTAATTTGGATTACAGTCCGCTACTTTGCAGTGTCAGACTAAAGACCTCCAATGTTATCTGGCAGTTAAACCCCTCTCCCACCTTTATCAAATACTCTGAGCCGCACAGTAGCATACAGGAGATGCACAATAAATTCTAAATATTTCAGAAATGATTTACTGTAGAGAAAAACTGCTAGCCCAATGTAAAGTCAGTTTTTAATGCTCGTTAATATGAAATCAACTTCCTGTTGGGGTGTCCCTTTAATGTTGATAGTTATGTACTTCAGAAACATTTGACTTTTTTTTCCTTCAAACTATAGAGGTCCTTAATAAACAATAAGCTGAAGTTTTGGGGAATTCCCCTCTTCTGACACCTGTTACTCTCAATTTCTTTTCATTACCATTAAGTGTGTGCAGTAGTTATTTAAGTTAACTCTCTACTGCATACTCCTTTGCAGCTCACGGCCCCACTGCGTGTGAAGGGTTATAAAAAGGAAATATAACCTACACCATGAAAAAAAAGAAAAGAAAAAAAGAAAAGAAAAAAAGAAAAAAAGAAAAAAAGAAAAGAAAAAAATGTCAGCACCCTCGGAGGAAAGCGATGCTGCCCACGATCAAAATGTGTTTTGGTAGCAAGGAAAGCGCAAAGCAACTTGGAAAAACTTTCTAATTTCATTCTCCTGACTGGTAACATCTAGGGTAGGGGTGAGTAACCTATGGCTTCGGTCCACAATCCTTCCCCATGTGCCGGATTCTCTCTATGGTAAAAGGAAGCACAGAGCCTTTCCACAGTAGCCTCATATTTATACTCTCCTGTGAAGATCATAACATGGTATTCAAAAAATAAATACTTCATTACATGTTTGAAATAGTTATGGATTGCAAGAGCAAAGCCTTTGCGGGCACATTTGAATGTCCCTGCCATTGTTCCCAGAATGCAGTGTAATAACTGTACTTCTCAGAATTCTTGGCATGAAACAAGTTTTTTTAACTTGCTTTAGACGTTCAAATGTGAACACAAATGTACCATTTGTTTACGAATATATATATATATATATATATATATATATATATATATATATATATATATATATATATATATATATATATATATATATAATACATATACATGATATATATACATACATACATACACACACAAAACATATGGCGGACAGAAGAGGGATAACAGCCTCCACCATAGCGTATAGTAGTGCATTTTTTAATCCCACTTGAATGCCTAAAAAAAAAGTTAAAAAAAAAGTTAAAAAAATAAAAATGTATTTTCGGCTCAGGTTTCCTAGAAATACAGTTATTGCACCTTCCCACAAAATTTACTGCACACTAGGAGCCGGCCCCAAACCGATGAGAGCCATTAACATTAACACTGTAACTGTCTGTGGGTAGGTCTCCTAACCTGTGCATAATTCATCCTATGCTAGGCTTAAAGCTGTGCAATACAGAAAGCATATGGTAAAGGGAGCCATGTATAAAAAATGTTTTTTGGCTTTAAGAGTGACATGCATTGTGGTGTCATTTGCATGTCCCCACCCAGTTTCCCAGAGTGCATTTTATAAATTATTTTTAGACATTCAAATGGGATTACAAATTCATTCACTATTTTTGCTCCTACAGAGAAAGATAAACCGTTTGTAATCCTAATTAGCACATCAAAGCAGCTAATATGCATGAGTTACTCATTTATATAATAAAATAGGACAACAACATGGAATTTCCCAGGTCTGATACATTAAAAAAAAAAAAAAAAAAAAAAAAAAAAAGGATAACATATACAGTGCCTTGCAAAAGTATTCACCCCCTTGGCATTTTTCTTGTTTTGTTGCCTCACAACCTGGCAGTAACACGGAGTGTTTGAGGATTTGCATCATTTCATTTACAGAACATGAAACAACTTTGATGATGTTTTTATTTTTTTTATTGTGAAGCAAACAACAAATAGGACAAAATAACAGAACAAGTCCCTGTGCATAACTATTCACCCCCCTAAAGGCAATACTTTGTAGCGCCACCTTTTGCGGCAATCACAGCTCTAAGTCGCTTTGGATAAGTCTCTAGGAGCTCGCCACATCTTACCACTGGGATTTCTGCCCATTCCTCCTTGCTGCTCCAGCTCCTTCAAGTTGGATGGTTTGCGCTTGTGATCAGCCATCTTTAAGTCTGACCACAGATTTCCTATTGGCTTGAGGTCTGGGCTGTGACTCGGCCATTCCAACACATTTACATGTTTCCCCCCCCTTTAGCCGTGTGTTTGGGGTCATTGTCCTGCTGGGAGGTGACCCTCCGTCCTAGCCTCAAATCACGCACAGAGGGGTGCAGGTTTTGCTCAGGAATATCCCTGTATTTAGCACCATCCATCTTTCCCTCAACTCTGACCAGTTTCCCAGTCCCCATCCCCACAGCATGATGCTGCCACCGCCATGTGTCACTGTGGGGATGGTGCTCTTTGGGTGATGTGATGTGTTGGGTTTGCGCCAGACATAGCGTTTTCTTTGATGGCTGAAGAGTTCAGTTTTCGTCTCATCAGACCAGAGCACCTTCCTCCATACATTTTGGGAGTCTCCCACTTGCCATTTAGTTTTTTGCTGAAAGTAATGGCTTTCTTCTGGCCACTCTGCCATAAAGCCCAACTCTATGGAGCATAAGGCTTATTGTCGTCCTATGTACAGATACTCCAGTCTCTGCTGTGGATCTCTGCAGCTCCTCCAGGGTTACCTTAGGTCTCTGTGCTGCCTCTCTGATTAATGCCCTCCTTGCCCGGTCGGTGAGTTTTGGTGGGCGGCCGTCTCTTGGCAGGTTTGCTGTTGTGCCATGTTCTTTCCATTTGGTTATGATAGATTTGATGGTGCTCCTGGGGATCATCAAAGATTTGGATATTTTTTTTAATAACCTAACCCTGACTTGTACTTCTCAACAACATTGTCCCTTATTTGGAGAGTTCCTTGGTCTTCATGGCAGTGTTTGGTTAGTGGTGCCTCTTGCTTAGGTGTTGCAGCCTCTGAGGCCTTTCAAAAAAGGTGTATATATGTAATGACAGATCATGTGACACTTAGATTGCACACAGGTGGACATCATGTCACTAATTATGTGACTTCTGAAGGTAATTGGTTGCACCAGAGCTTTTTATGGGCTTCATAACAAAGGGGGTGAATACATACGCACATGCCAATTATCTGTTTTCTATTTCTAAAAAATAGTTTTCTGTATATATTTCTCTCATTTCACTTCCCCAACTTAGACTATTGTGTTCTGATCCGCCACATAAAATTCAGATTAACAAAACATTGAACTTAAGGATGTAATGTAACAAAATAGGTAAAAAAAAGTCAAGGGGGGTGAATACTTTTGCAAGGCAGTGTAGTTAGTTTTCTATCCTTTGTAAAAATAACCCAAAAAAGCAACTTGATTATGGGTGACAGAGTCTTTTTAAGTTTCTAAAAATAAACAACTGAATGTGGACATGGTTTGTAATGTAGCTCCAAGCAGCAGATTCCGGTAAGAAACTACTCTTTGTTTTAAGACATTATTATTCGTGTAAATATGTCATTATTTTACAAGGAAGATCTCACCATGTTCAGTCCATCTGCATCAGGCACAGAATCCAGGATATCGTCCAGCTCCTTGCCAATGATATCTCCATCTCCATAACGTAAGCCAACCACAGGGAACACCCCGTTACTGACCAGGGCAGAAGGGAAGGTTCCTACGTCTGCGCTGGGGTACATCAGAGGGGGTAATGACGACAGAGTGGAGTCATAATGCAGCTCGGGCAAATCTGGAAGTGAACAGGTACAAAAACCAGTTTCAGAGATTTTTTATTAATTCCACTAGCATGTAAAACAATTTTATGCCCCATAACCCACCTCTCCAACTGGACATGCTCTAGGGAACCTGCAGTGATTGTGAAGAAGAGCATAGAAGAAAGGAAGAGAGGAGTGCGGCAACCGCCATGATGGATGCTAACTGTCTTTGAATGTTTTGCTGCAGTTTGCCGATGCGTTTTTAACATTGACTAATGGGGAACTAAAAAACACATTCCCTTATCCATTATTTTTTTTTACAAGGCATATGTTTGCCATCTTTAGACTTAATATGTGAGCGTTTTAATGTCAGTGTCATTACAAAGATGTAATTTAAGCTGTGGAGGCTGCTTTACAGGAAGCCTTGAAGGATATGACTCCTCCTTATGTGCTTATGGTGTAAAACACCACAAGAAGTCCTTGTGCGACACCAAGACTCACCCGGCTCAATCTGTTCCGCGAGGCAGTCCGAGCTCTAGAAACACAAGCAGAGGACAGGGTTAAATTAATAGACAAGTGCAAGAGAAGGATCATTTCATCCCCTATATAGAATACGTTTTAAAGTTGCAATTATATCACCTGCCGTTAAATGCATTTTTTGGGCCGGTTTCTCCAATGTAACAGCCTGTGTCACATAAAGTACATTGTATTATGTAAACCACATTGGACGATGTACATGAATATGATGCTTTGGTGTTATAGGTCTTGTTGTTATGTGTGGCTGTGTCATCATTACACATGTGTTGGCATAAATTACAGGCACATTTGTTATAAGGTTTAGTTCCATTTTTTATATTCAGTTGTTCATTGGCCAATTTTCTGCTGACAAGTTTTTGTTTCAGGTTTTGTGGTTGTTTAAATGCAAGGATGGGAGGTTTTGGGAATATATATATTTTAATTCAGTATCTTCAATTAGTAATGGTTGTACATCTGATTATTTTCTGTATTTTCTCTAACATTGGATGGTATGTGGTCACTAGAGGTATACGTGAAGTAGTTTTTTTTGTTTTGTACTCTAACAGGTGTTCTCTGGGTATTTTGATGGCAGTGGTTATTTTTGGGGTTATAATACAGGGTTTGTAACACTTTTGTTTGAAAAATTTAGACAGTGTTTTTAAATTGTTATCACTGTAAGGTCTCCAGTGTTTGATACCATCGGATTTGCTCCAATAGCTTGACTACAAGAAATTGAACCAGGACCATAATCAAAAATCTGCTCTTCAACTTCCGAAACTCCTCAAAACATTCACTAAAAATATACATCAGGAATTAGAACAACTCATCCCAGCCAATCTTACAACTGGGACTGTCTACCTACTGCCAAAAATCCACAAACCAGGCAACCCAAGGAGACCAACTGTTACAGGTATGGAGACACTGACTGAGCAGATATCTGGATTTGTTGAAAACGTCCTTAAACCATTAGTCAGTAACACCAGTAGCTATATACAAGACACCACTGACTTTCTCAACAAACTCAGTCAGATTAAAGACCTACCTGCTAACACACTACTTGTCACCATGGATGTAGCGTCTCTTTACAACAACATCCCACACAAAGATGGCACTGAGGAATGCTTTAAGTTTCTTTCCACAAACAAGCAAAATAATAAATATGGCCCTGATGTTATTGTTAAACTATTTTACTTTTAACCAAGTTACCTACCTACAGATAATGGGGACTGCCATGGGTACCAAAATGGCTCCACAATAAGCCATTCTATTTATGGCCAACCTAGAAGAAACATTCTTATCTGTATCCATTTACAAACCATACAAATACTACCGTTACACAGATGATCTGTTCACCATATGGACAGAAGGAGAAAACAAACTCAGAGACTTTCATAGTTCATTCAACACCTTCCATTCATCTATAAAACTTGGAAAATGCATTTCTCCACAGAACAGGTAAACTTTCTAGACACTACGATATCCATCACTCTCCGCTAATCTGTATATAGGAAACCCACCGACAGATGTAATAACCTACACAGCTCCAGTTTCCATCCCTCCCACACCAAACAAGCCATCAAAAATAACCACTGCCATCAAAATATCCTGTGAACACCTGTTAGAGTACAAAACAAAATAAACTACTTCACGTATACATTTAGTGACCACATACCATCCAATGTTAGAGAAAATACGGAAAATAATCAAAGATTTACAAACATTAGTAACCGAAGATACTAAATTAAGATGTTTTCCCTAAACCTCCCATCCTTGCATTTAAACAACCAAACCTGAGGAGAGAAGATTGGCCAAGGAACAAGTGAATATAAAAAATGGAACTAAACCTTGTAACAAAAGTGTCAGCAAATTATGTCAACACATTTGTAATGATGATACCGCCACACACAACAACAAGACCTATAACACCAAAGGATTATATACATGCACATCCTCCAATGTGGTTTATATAATACAATATACTTTATGTGACACAGGCTGTTACATTGGAGAAACCAGCCCAAAAAAATGCATTTAAGGATGAATTTACACAGGCATTCAATAAGAAAGCATAATGAAGAGAGTTATTGTACCACAGTGGGAATGATAACTCCATCCAAAAACTTAAAAATCAAAATACTCAGAGAAAAAAATGTAAAAACATCCAAGAGAGAAAAGCATTTGAAATAAAGATGATCACATTCTTCAACACTAAAAACATAGGACTTAATATAGACTCGGGTTTTCTAACACATTATCAGAATTTCATGTGATTTTTTTCCTCTTATACCATAACACAATTAGCACTCTTAGTGAGGAGTTTGTCCAATAGGAAAGATATCACTGTGGAGTACGGTGCTCTGCTTTTTCATGTATATATTGATGTATATGTGTATATAATATGTGTATATATGTTTCCTTTGCTATGTTGTGTTTATTCCCCATACCTGATGAGGCCAGATGCTGTTTCCACTCTCTCTGCATCTGTTATTATTCAAACTGAGGGTTCCATCTCATGTTACTATTGCTTCAGACTTGATAAAGAGAGGCTGAACCTCTTGAAAGCTCATCATTATAAAAATACAAGTGTGTCCAATACAAAAGGTATCGAATTATATTGCAATACTCATTATTAATCTATTTAATTCTCTTTACTACTTGACAGTTCTGAAAGCTGGAACATTATCGCTGCCGTGGGGAAGGTGAATCGTACAACATTTCCTGTGCAGCTTCAGGGATTAATGCACTTATGAAGTTGCACTACTAGTGTTTACAAAAATACATTTCAAAGCACAAATTGTAAAGCTGTGAAGTGGGATTTAACACTAATATATATAGTTCTGCGACATTCAGCAATACAGAATAAAACAGGAGGTGGTCTCACTGAGCTGGCTGAGGGACCTGGGGATGTCTGTTGAGGTATAAAATACAATCTTAGCAAACATAGACAACCACATATTACCTTCTCTGGGGACTCCAGTGGAGCGGTGTGTAGAGTCGGCTGGAAAACACAATGCAGTATAAATTGTATTATTATCATGTACCAAGACATGAAACCTGGATATAAACCACAGAGCGACTCTGTACCTTGGCTCGGACGTACGCTTTCCGTACTTTAAGCCCCAATTTCATTGCCAGATCTTGGGTTAATTTTACCACACTCTCATCCTGTGAAAATAAATGGGGGAAGAAAAGGTCAGATGTACAGATTTCATGAAAGAGCAAAAATGTATGTGAAAAAAAATGAATTACAATTTATCGACTAAAGCACATAATATCCATAAACAGATATGGAAGGTTTCTGAATATTACTAGGTATATAATATCACTGTTTATCCATTTGTTTTATGTACTTTATTTTGTTAAGAAGTGCTTATAAGCTCTGTATTTGCAGTCTAAAATCACACAAAACGTCCCTGTATGGGTCTGCCTTCTGCAGCGTATGCAGACACAGACTGTGTAGTAGTGGGTGTGCAGTGTCTCATACTAACCAATCAGTGACCATCGCCCAGCAACATGCTGCGGAGACATGGCCCCCCGATAGGGTAGGACACTGCCCATCCTGTACTGCTGAGTCTGTGTCTGCAGATGCTGCAGTGGGCAGTCCCATACAGGCAGTAATAAAGTACAAACAAACCAATGGAGACCATTGTGCTAGTGATACGCTGTCTGCAAATTTATTATCATCTTCCTACTAAACAAAGCCATCTCTCACCAGCAGCAGCCCACTGATGTTTAATTAATTAATTGAATATTAATTGTATTAATAATCAACACTTAATTAAAACATCTAGCTCCTGCTATCAGGTCTCCACAGTGGTCGTTTAAAGCAAATTATAAAAGTCACAGAGCTTTTCCAAACACTAATGTGCGTTTTATTTGAATGACACCTGATGCCCATAAATCATCACTTACCTGCGGGGCAGACAGGGAGCACTGCGCTACGGCCTCATACGCCTCCTTGTATCTCCCTAACATGAAGAGAGATTTCGCCTTCCGGTACTGAGCTTTGAAGTTGCCGTTATTCATCTTTAAAGCTGCCTCGCAGTCTCTCAATGCGTGATCGTGGAACCCCTGCAGAAAAAAGGAAAAATAAATTAAAAAAAACACTATACACACAAATGTCTTTTATGAGCTAATTAGTAACTGCTTGTTTGTGGTCATGTACATAGATCCCCTCCCCCCACAGTTATCAAGTACCACACAAATAATACTGAATCTCTCACAAAACATTTCCTGTAGTGAAAAATGGCTAGTACAATGTAAATAGTTTTCAACGCACTTTACAATGATGCCAACTTGTTGGCGCGACAGCTTCTCATTAAAAGCCGTCACAGCTGGATTGTTGCGGTGGCACTTTTCATAAAACAAGAACAAAAAAGTGGATATAGGTTATATTTGGAAAAACGCTAGAACTGTAATATAGCTCTAGCAAAGTATTAGATAATGTTCAATAACTCTATGGAAATAAGTATATTTTATGTGAATCTGCTGTAAACAGATACAGGGCGTGGGGCGTGCTGATGGCGAGCTGATGGCGCTCTAACCGTGGTACGGAGGCTCTCAGGCCCGGCTACGCGCTGCAGCTTGCGTTATCAGGTTACGCCGGTTACAGGTCAGACTTTTTCAATCTAATTTCCCACTCACAATAAATACACATCCTGTAGTGCATCAGACTGACCACATAATAAAAAAAAGATTACTTTTAATCTGTAAAGTAATATGTATCAATGTAATGGTATAATGTTGTTAAAAAGAAATAAAAACGTTTGCATGCATTGTTTTCAGCAGTGGGCAGACCCATACAGGGACTATTTGTTTGATTTTAGGCAATAGGTACTCTGTAATGATTCTCTGGATATGATAAGGAAGAATAATAGAATATGGTACTAACATTTCCCATTAAAGAGGAATTATAGGGCTGGCCAAAATAACGGAAACAATATATTACTAGAACAGACCCAATATGGAGTAGAGCCGCTGTCTTCAGCGCTTCTTGGCATGTTGTTGCACAAGTCCTGAAGTGCAATACGGCACCAGGTCTTGATGGAGGTGAAGTCTGTGCTCCAGATCTTGGCTTAATAGTTTTGAATCTTGTGATTGGGGAGGACCTGAAGGTGTCCAGCTTGTTCCTGGTATTCATGAGCCTACTCTTGAGTAACATTTTATACATGGTGCGACCAGATCCCACTGTCCTCTGGGTTTGTGTTTCAGGCACTTTGATGGAGGACAATACAAGAGGCTGTACATTATTTTCCAATTTTTACTGAAATGTAATAAAGGATACAAAAATAAAACAAAATGAAAATACCAGGCATAGCTTCTACTGAAGCACTACCATAACTGATATACAGTTTCTTCAATATCCAGCTCTCATCAAGCTAAAACTGGGTGGAGCAAAATCACAGTCCAATAATATGGTCTAATAGTCTTCAGATTTACAGGTCTCCAATCTGCTTTAAACAATGATAAGTTGCAGGCTGCCATCTGTGCGTCTTTCTCCAGCTCAGACAAACTGCACACAGTGCATCAGCAGCCCCACCCTTACTCCAGGAACAGTCTTAAATCAGGTCCCTCTAGGGGCAGTTACTCAACGGATCAGGAAAGTTAACCCCTGCAGTCCTACTGTGGGAAGAGAGCTTTACAAAGTCTGTGGCTCACATAATCCCCTTGCATACATGTTACAGGGAGCTTTATCCTGGAATATGGGACCATCATAAAAGACCAGTGCAATCATTGGACCTAATGAGAAGTCTGCCCATATCATTACAGAACCACTCCATGTTTATCAGTAGGCAAAAGACATTCTGGCATGAAGGCATCCTTTTTCTTTCTCCAAACATAAACCGGTCCGAACATAGGCAATATGATGAAAGGAACTATCAAACCATATTCCGGTTTTCCATTACACAAGGGTCCAGGTCTTATTCCTATTACATCAGGTTGCGTTTCCCTGCGCGTTGGCCTCAAATACAAATGGTTTCCAAATGGCAGCCCTGCTATGAATTCCAGCCTTCGTGAAGAACACAAGGTACAATTTTTGTGGAGACGGGGTCACATCGGTACCGATGACATTCTGTGGCATTTTTGAGGACGTACTTTTGTGTAAAGTGTCCTTCTATCCCTGTTGATGAGCTTGGTCTTGCAACCACTTTGTACCTCTACGCCGATGGAGTTTTATATAATGATGGCATGTCAAATATGGACAGATTGTTCCCCTTGACACAAATAATTTTGCCATTTTGTGACCGATGCACCTACATTTCGGCACCAAATAGTTGGCCTCTTTGGAATTCTGTTCGTTACCTCTTGATGCTTTGAAAACTCATAGTACTTATGGCCAACCCTCTTTTATAGCCAACATATAATGCGAATTAGAAATCAACCTAATAGGACTCACCTTTGCATCGGCATTTATACCTGTGATTTAGTCACTTCCTTTTAGTTAATTTCTCATGTGGCGTTTGTTACCTGGGGAGGTTTTGGTTTAATCTTCCTTCCTCCCACCACCGCGGATGTAGAAGAGAAGCCAATAATTACCATGTCTAAATAGCAGGCAGCGCGGTTCAGATACAGCCTCTCCAGAGTCTCGTTGGGCATGCAGATATCCTCCGACGACGCGTAATCCACAATGCTCAACGCCTCCAAGTACTGATTTACAGCTTCATTTGTGTTCCTCTCTCGGAACAAATCATTCCCTTCATTATAAAGGTTCCTAACGAGCTTCTGTATCAAAATCTGAGGAGAGAAAGAATAAGGGGATATATATAACTGATACTTCTGCAATGTCTGTAATATTCATCATTTTCGAGTGGTGACAGCACTTCAAACTTTGCTTCATAAAACAACATAGGATTGGATAAGTCGCATCTTAAAGACAAGACATGGAAATCAGATTCTACCAACAATGAACATTTCAGAGGTTAAAAAAATGTCTTCTGCCCTTCTACAGATTGCATTTGCATGAGGACCTCCTCCTAAATAATTATGTCAGGGCACTGCACCAACTGAGTTATGGAGCTCTATGGAGAGATACATGACTTCCTTAAGTCTAGATTTAAAGGGACACTTAATTCAGGACAGTTTGGACTGCATCAAAGAAAAGATCTCTTAAAGGCATGAAATCTCTATTTATATGGAGACACTGACACACTCACAACAACTGCTCCTTGCCATGAGCACAAGCAGACAGAGTGTTAACCCTTCACAAAATCATCTGCAGGCAAATGACTGCGGGAATCTACTAAAAATGACAGTTAGGATCTGCTTTCTTCTTGTCTGGCTTGATAAGGCTGTTGTCATCAAACCTACCCAGCAGATGTTTCAGGTTCTTTTATTTCCATAGACCAAGAAAGCCGATGTCTCTAAAATGTCCTTAGTCAGATGCAGCAATTAAAAACTTAGGCTCAGAAACTGCTTTTATTGGAAACTTCATAACAAGTCCAATGGATGTATGGTCACACTTGAACTGATAATATTCTGTAACATCCACCCCAGCAGTATCTCCTCTAGGAATGCTAACACATACATAAATCTTCTAGATATCAGACCAGGGAAGCCATTCTCTTCTCAGTTACCTCCCTTTATTTAGGAGCATACACACACTTCCTTACTTGTACAGGACCAGGGCAGCCATTCTCTTCTCAGTCCCCTCCCTTTATTTAGGAGCATACACACACTTCCTTACTTGTACAGGACCAGGGCAGCCATTCTCTTCTCAGTCCCGTCCCTTTATTTAGGAGCACACACACACACACACTTCCTTACTTGTACAGGACCAGGGCAGCCATTCTCTTCTCAGTCCCCTCCCTTTATTTAGGAGCACACACACACACTCCATTACTTGTACAGGACCAGGGAAGCCATTCTCTTCTCAGTTACCTCCCTTTATTTAGGAGCACACACACACACTCCATTACTTGTACAGGACCAGGGCAGCCATTCTCTTCTCAGTCCCCTCCCTTTATTTAGGAGCATACACACACTCCATTACTTATACAGGACCAGGGCAGCCATTCTCTTCTCAGTTACCTCCCTTTATTTAGGAGCACACACACTCCATTACTTGTACAGGACCAGGGCAGCCATTCTCTTCTCAGTTACCTCCCTTTATTTAGGAGCACACACACTCCATTACTTGTACAGGACCAGGGGAGCCATTCTCTTCTCAGTTACCTCCCTTTAATTAGGAGCACACACACACACTCCATTACTTATACAGGACCAGGGCAGCCATTCTCTTCTCTGTTACCTCCCTTTATTTAGGAGCACACACACACACTCCATTACTTGTACAGGACCAGGGCAGCCATTCTCTTCTCAGTTACCTCCCTTTATTTAGGAGCACACACACACACTCCATTACTTGTACAGGACCAGGGCAGCCATTCTCTTCTCAGTTACCTCCCTTTATTTAGGAGCACACACACACACTCCATTACTTGTACAGGACCAGGGGAGCCATTGTCTTCTCAGTTACCTCCCTTTATTTAGGAGCACACACACACACTCCATTACTTGTACAGGACCAGGGCAGCCATTCTCTTCTCAGTCACCTCCCTTTATTTAGGAGCACACACACACACACACACTCAGTGAAAAACTATAAATCTTTGTGTTCTCACGATGCTTCATCGGCCTGTGCCGGCAGATCTTGTTAATCATGGAACAGTCAGAAGTCTGTTTGTAAACAGACCTAAGACCATACATTTTTTTTAGGTGTTATTAGCGCAATTAGAATAAAAACAAGTGTCTTCATGGTGCTCTCACACCATAGTGAGGTAAATGGCCCTTTAATGACCAACAATTCTAATCTGTTAGAGGGAGATCCTAGAAGTGCTGCAAAGCTGCATTCTCATGTTTTTTAACATTTTCATGTAAAGTCTGTTCTTTTAAAAATAATGTTATTTAAAAGGGTTTGTCTAGAACGTTCTGATGGACAAAGCATAATAAGATTTAAAGGGACATGCTCTACAGCATACAGCAGAGCACTGGAAACCAAGTGAAAAAGTATGAATTTATAAATGTGATGCCTATATGTGTTTTATTTTACCCAATTAATGCTCTAACATAGCTGTATGGATCTTCCTGAAAAGAACCACAAGCGCTCAGTTGGCACCTTTGGTTTCTTTAGATATTCTAGACTAATCCATGGTCCCTTCATGACCTGGGAGAACGTCCTCATGAGCTCAATAGATGTTCATAAAGGCTCAAGGTAAATAAAAGTGCTATAATAGTGAACAGCGCAACATTTAAAGTCAATTATAAAATACAAATGAGCTTCAAATGAAAAATATTTGACACATTTTCTATTTGATTTTGACTGCTCTACATGATGAGTTTGAAGTCCATTTAAGATGTGTTGCAGCTTCACCTCCAGAGCCATTAGACTGAGCTGCCCGTCTCCAATTGCCCAGTGGCTAATGTAATGCCTTACCTCATATTCATTCTGCGTTCCAAGGTAAGGCAAAGACGACCTAAAATAAACAGAAGACAAACCTCAAATCAGCAGAAACCTTGGTAAAAGCAGAAAATAATACTCAATCTCTGCCCGTTTGTGCCCAATGTGAGAGGATACGATAAATCACATTCGCAGCTTTGCTTTACCGCATTCCCGTGAAATAGAACGACAATGGTGTGAATATGTTAAAACAATTTAAATACATCATTTTTTTCATGCAGATAAAATAATTTTTTCTCAAATTATTTGCATGAAAAATGCCCCAAGATGGTGTTTTTTTCCATGAATAAGATACTTTTCGCCTGGATCTCCTCCCATCTTTTTCAAACTGTGGCTGACTGTGCAGCATATTTCTCCAGACGGTGCCACAACAGCAATGGAAGCCAGCTGCAGACTCTGCTACAGTTTGGAATTAGGATTCTTCAATGCACACGCTATCACAACAGATCAGCTTTTTATTTATTACAATTTACTGAAAAGTTGTTTATGCCCACATTACATTTCCAAAAAAAAAACAGCTTCTTGTGTATAATTTGCATTTTGCAGTGCTCTGCTTTAAAGGGACATGACAGGTGTTACTAGCTATATAATATCCATGGGTATCTATTTATGGACATGTACTTTATTTTATTACCAATTGTTTATAAGCTCTGTATTTACTGCCTAGAGTTAAATAAACAGTCCCTGTATGGGTCTACCCTCTGCAGCTTACAGAGACAGAGTACATCTAAGTACAGGAGTTACACAGTCTCATAGCATCACTGGCAATATTCTGCAACATGCTGCTGGAGAGAGACCACTGACAGGCTCATTTGAAACACTGTACTTCATACTATATTCATGAGCTGCAGATGGAAACAGGTACAAGTTGTATTAGTTAAGGTAGTAAAAACACCCGGGAGCCTTCCATATCCCTTTAAATCACTGTCTGTCCCACCTGTCACAGCTATGGTCTCATCAGGAGTAATAAACAGATCACTCAAGACCAGCTGCCTCTGACGAAGCCAAATGACTAAACGCGTTGGGATATGAGGTCAATTCCTCCTGGTTAGGGGTCTTGCTCTGGGGGTACGTTACCTCATTTGGGGGGAGGTAGTCCCGCCAATCCAGGTAGAAACATCATAGTATTTACCAGTTTTATTTGTATCCATAAGCCCATTCACGTGCTTAGATATAGAGGCATCCAAGGCCAGCGCACCTATAGAACTGGCTATATTATAATACCTTGCTTATTCACTAATCTAAGGCTGCACATAATATACGTATATCACTAGATTATGGCCATCATTTACATTATATGGGATGTATTACACTTGGGATTACACTTTACTCCCAGCAATTCTCCATTAGTGAGTTATTACTCCGTACAGATCATCCCGATTGTAGGCGATTATTAGAAGTACCTGTCAGTCTGCGTGATCCCCGGCGTCTGATCGTACGTCTCAGATCAAATCAGTTGGGTATTTGTATCAAAGTACATGTGACACATCTTGTGTGAGCTCCACCCCCGAGGAAACTATGTAGGCAGAGTGTCCTAACCAATGAGCTGTGTCCTAGCCAATCAGCTGTCAGTATCACAGCTGCCCCCCATACAGTTTTGTGTCAGCCAATGAGAGGGAAACAGATACAGTGTTGTACCTGCCTCTAACTAGCCCCAACTAATTATGACTTTTATGCAGCTTGGATTTTTAGGGGCTTTTCTCTCAAAATCAACTGCCTGGAAACTGAAATTTTACAACAGTTAGGGGAATTTTATTACTGCTTATTTTGGCTTTTCTCACATGCAAAAACATGTTTCATACCCTACTAATTCGCCTCTATCAGAATTCAGGAAACTTCCAGACACATGTAAGGTTTATACCTTGCCCAGTGGATAGATATAACAGGAAGTGCTCACCATGTCTTAGACAACCTGTATGACATGCCCTAAATCTCCTCTAATTCTCTCTCCATCACGGGATGTGACGCAGCCCCATTGGAGAATATCTGGAATATCTCGTGTGGATAAGGAGAAGGATCTTTTATATATAGATGAGGATGCTACAGAACATGACAAACGGGTTTAGAATTCTGCACTTTAACCGATTAAATCACAAGGCGTATAAATTACACTTTATAAACCTGCTCTAAGAGACTCATCTAAAAATATAGATCAAATGTGTGTTATTTTAATCGTAAGATCCTGGGCAGATCCCTAGACTGCAGGGATGCAATTTTCTGGTAATTTTAGAAATGTAGATGAACGGTGCCTGTATCCATCACACAACTATATACACATGCCCACTTGTTGTGGTGGAAGGGGTTGTGTACCGCAGTGAAGCTGTGAGCTATACCTTGTAGGGTCACCAAAGATGGACATGTCATAGTAGAGATGTCAGACAAATCGGTCCACTGGAGAAGGAACTGGCATCCACTCCAGTATTTTTGCCAAGACAAGCTTATGGATAAGCACATCCAGAGAGATACAGTGGATATAAAAAGTCTACACACCCCTGTTAAAATGTCAGGTTTCTGTGCTGTAAAAAAAAAATGACAAAGATAAATCATTTCAGAACCTTTTCCACTTTTAGTGTGACCTATAAACTGTACAACTCAATTGAAAAACAAACTGAAATCTTTTAGGTAGAGGGAAGAAAAAATATAAAAATAAAATAATATGGTTGCATAAGTCTGCACACCCTTACACTAATACTTTGTTGAAGCCCCTTGTGATCAGTCTTTTTGGGTATGAGTCTATCCGCATGGCACATTGGGACTTGACTCTTCTTTGCTCTGTCAGATTGCGAGGGCATCTCCTGGGCACAGCCCTCTTCAGATCACAATCGGATTCAGGTCTGGGCTCTGGCTGGGCCATTCCAAAACTTTAATCTTCTTCTGGTGAAGCCATTCCTTTGTTGATTTGGATGTATGCTTTGGGTCGTTGTCATGCTGAAAGATGAAGTTCCTCTTCATGTTCAGCTTTCTAGCAGAAGCCTGAAGGTTTTGTGCCAATATTGACTGCTATTTGGAACTGTTCATAATTCCCTCTATCTTAACTAAGGCCCCAGTTCCAGCCCCAAAGCATGATGCTGCCCCCACCATGCGTCACTGTGGGTATGGTGTTCTTTTGGTGATGTGCAGTGTTGTTTTTGCACCAAACATATCTTTTGGAATTATGGCCAAAAAGTTCAACCTTGGTTTCATCAGACCATAACACCTTTTCCCACATGCTTTTGGGAGACTTCAGATTTGTTTTTGCAAAATGTAGCCTGGCTTGGATGTTTTTCTTCGTAAGAAAAGGCTTTCATTTTGCCACTCTACCCCATAGCCCAGACATATGAAGAATACGGGAGATTGTTGTCACATGTACCACACAGCCAGTACTTGCCAGATATTCCTGCAGCTCCTTTAATGTTGCTGTAGGCCTCTTGGTAGCCTCCCAGACCAGTTTTCTTCTCGTCTTTTCATCAATTTTGGAGGGAGCTCCAGTTCTTGGTAATGTCATTGTTGTGCCACATTTTCTCCACTTGATGATGACTGTCTTCACTGTGTTCCATGGTATATCTAATGCCTTGGAAATTCTTTTGTACCCTTCTCCTGACTGATACCTTTTAACAATGAGATCCCTTTGATGCTTTGGAAGCTCTCTGTGGACCATGGCTTTTGCTGTGGGATGCGACCAAGAAAATTTCAGGAAAGACCAACTAGAGCAGCTGAACTTTATTTGGGGTTAATCAGAGGCACTTTAAATGATGGCAGGTGTATGCTGACTTCTATTTAACACGATTTAGAATGTGATTGCTTAATTCTGAACACAGCTACATCCCGAGTTATAAGAGGGTGTGCAGACTTATGCAACCACATTATTTTTATTTTTCTTCCCTCCACCTAAAAGATTTCAGTTTGTTTTTCAATTGAGTTGTACAGTTTATAGGTCACAGTAAAGGTGGAAAAAGTTCTGAAATGATTTATCTTTGTCTCATTTTTTTACAGCACAGAAACCCGACATGTTAACAGGGGTGTGTAGACTTTTTATATCCACTGTAGATAGATGTGCTGATATCCATGTGGTCCTGGAGAGTCAGACACACACACACATACAAGGAAGTATAAACCTTACTGGATGAACTGCAGTCCTTTCTTGATTTCCTCCTGCCTGGCACTTCTGTCACTCAGCCCAGATGACATGTTATCCTGCACATTGGATCTCTGCAGAGCTCACAGTCTGGAAGACACAGTAAACCTGTCAGTATATGGAGGCATAATAATTAAATGCAATGAAGACAATCACGGAGGCATGGTGCACAGCCTTGCCCAGCAGTGATAACACTTGAGATAAATAAGAGCAATTCATGTGTCACTAAGAACAGAACATTATCTGTAAGGAGCTGCATTTCTTACTCCTACTTCAGCAGGTGTCAACAAATGTTTAGATAGAGAGTGACGCCTAAAAAAGGAGCCATGTATAAAGTGCTATTGGTTTAAAGAGTGAAAATGCACTGTGAGCTCATTTGCATGTCCCTGCCCAGTTTTCCCAGGGTACAGTGCAATAACATTTTTTCTTGGTATTCTGAGCAGGAAACTTACTTGTAGCTAGAAAGTTTAGTAATACAATGTGCTATTTATTTACGGTTTGGTGGAGGCTTCAGTGACTATCTTGCCCACCATAAGATAAATGATGTTATGGTGTGTAACCAGCTGTTTTCAATATAATTTGTCTCAAACAGATCTTTTTTTTTGGTAAAATCACAGTAAAATTAAAAGTTGTTTATATTGTGGTTTACTAACAAAGTCCAGACAGCTGGACCATTGCCGAGGTACGTTCGCTCCCAGGCAGTCACTGCTTGCATGCTGGATAGTTTCACAATACATTTAAACATTTTAAAACTATAATTTATAATATAACTTGTTTACATGCTGAAGAAGAAAATGAGGTCTCTAAACCCGAGGCTGAATAGAAATCTATTAGGGTTAAGTCATTGGCCTCTAACGGAGATCCAGAGAAGTGGGCGGCCGTCAGGAAAGTGAGTCTGTGCTCTTGTAGTGAAAGTGGATGTTATCTTTGTATGGTTCGTCTTATAATTAACTAAACATTTTAGGAGCCAGGTGCCATGATCCTCTACCCCCTGGGTTTGTCAAATCTCGCATTAGGTCATCTATTCCCAAACCTCTCCTAAGGATTTAGGTTTAACACTATAAATACAGGTGATGAAATTAAACGCTCAATAGGCTGTTCAGTATCTTCACCTGTATCCACAACATAGGAAAAATACTTTAATTGGATACTATATGATCCGTAAAAAAATGTGTCAATCTAATAATAATCACAATTGCCCAAACAGCCTAAAAAAAAGTCCATGCGATGGACGAAACGGCCCGTTGGTATTTGGAATTCACAACTTACATTTAGGCTCTTATTGAACAAACTAATGTGCAAGACGGAAGGAGAACTGCAAGTATTAACGTTTTTTGTCTTGCTGTATGTTATTCAACATTTTTGTGTGCACTATTTAATTGTCCTGCCACAAATTATTTAAATAAGCCTATATTTCTATAAGATCGGTAATTATGACTCTGCCTCCAGTTTTTTTAATATTTAAAATAGTACTTTATGTTTTACAATCCTGACAATACCTGTGGTTATCAGTTTATCCTGATATATGAGGATTGTCTTGCTTTGTCTAATATTGATTGACAGTAGAGATACATACCAGTATTCTCCCTCATTTACATATTCATGTTTGGGCAATCAGGATTATCGTTAGATTGATTTTTTTTTTGCAGTGATTTTTCCTGGATCATATAGTATCCAATTAAAGTATTTTAGATTTTCCGATGTTTAAATTAGAGGTGTTATGCACCCAGGATATTATTTTTAAAGGTCTATTTTCATTGTTAAATCTAAATCCTGACCTGTCTGCGGGTCCTTGAGGACTATTCTGGGCACATAATTTGAGTTAATTGAATATAAAAAAGACTGTATAATTTAACCTGTCTATTTTTAGCACTTTTAGGCAGGATCTGCTTATATTTACCAGGAAGCGACTCACAGGAGGTGTGGGTGGAAGAGTCACCAGGTGTAATAGGGAAATGACACAACTATGGCTAAAATACACACACAATATCATGACAAAGCACTCACGAGTTATCTATACATTGGATACACCCTGGAATGCAGATATTGCCCATATAAGGGTAGATCTGACCCAAACGTGTCCCAGGACGTCCAATACAGATCCCCAGCTGTGTGTTCTGCAACAATATGGCGGCAACTTCCACGTTTATGGTGAGCTAAACAGTAATAGAAGCCTCCACCGTACGGCAAATATTTAGTACATTTGTGTTCACATTTCAATGTCTAAAAATACGTTTAAAAAAAATGATTTCCTGCTCACAATTCCCAGAAAAATAGTTATTGCACTGTCCTCTGGGAAACTGGGTAGGGACATGTAAATGAGGCCACAGCGCATTTTCACTCAATAAAAGGAGCCATGTATAAAGCAGTAATGGATTAAGAAGTGAAAATGCATTGTGGAATAATTTGCATGTCCCCGCCCTAAGTGTAGGAATACCCATGTCTGGGAGTTCTGAGCAGGAGATACGTTTTTAAAGCGTAGTTGTCAAATGTGAACACAAATGTACTAATGCATTTATTAATTTTAATGAAAGAGATAGACCCTGTCCACATAATGCATAATGAGGAGGGGGTTGAGGATGAGGAGGGAGGTTGAGGATTTTGCTTCAAAAGTTCCTTATTTGAATTTTTTTTCTCTCCTGAAATTCCCTTCTTAAAATGAGGTGCGTGTTATATGCCGATAAATATAAATATATATATATATATATATATATATATATATATATATATATATATTATATATATATAGCCCTCAATAATAATGCACCCTCATATATCTGCTCTCATCTCAAAATACTCCCAGCCCCTGTCTTCGCTTGGCTAATGACCTTCCCTTTCCTGCTCACATTTCTTCAGGACTTTTCTCGTGCTGCCCCTATTCTATGGAACTCCATGACTCGCTCCACTAAACTCCTCCTGCCTCAAAACCTCACTAAAACCTCATCTTTGGTCCTAGAGTTATTTCGCTCTATGTAATATTAATGTTACATAGTAATTAAGGTTGAAAAAAGACGTTTAGTCCATCAAGTTAAACCTTTTAAGATCTCCTCTGATCTGCAATATGCGGATTAAATATAAATTAATTAGTTAATTATTAAGCAATTATTTAATTATTTATTTTTTAATTATTAATTAATCCAGAGGAAGGCAAACAGAAAAAAAAAAAAAACAAGTGAGACTTAGTAAATAGTCTCAAAGGGGGAAAAAAAAAAATTCCTTCCTGATGTTAAATAAATAAGGAATAGCTTACTTACTGAGTCCACAAATATGTACATACCCCCCCCCCCCCCCCCCCCCAACCCTTTTAAAATGTTATTGTGGAGGCTACGGGGAACCAGTGGAGTCAGACAGAAAGGAGCTGCAGACACTGAGTGGTGAGTATGGAAGACGAGTCTAGAGTAAGTGTCATTATGGATTGGAAACACAGGTCATGGGGAGGGCAGCAAGGAGAGAGCTGCAGTAGTCAAGGCGGGATATGAGAAGGGAGTGTATTAGAACTTTGGTTGTGTTTTGTGAGAAAGTGACGTTTTTTTTTTTTTTATTTAGGTGAAAATTACAAGATTTAGTGATGGATGTGAGGAATGCAAGAGAGGGCAGTGAGAGATATGTGAGGGGTGGACGCTGTGTAAGAGGGTGGGAAGATGAGGCGCTTTGTCTTGGAGATATTGAGTTGACGGGCAGACATCCAGCAGGATATGCCCGAGAGGCAGTTGGCAACGTGAGCTAGAAGACAGGGGGTAGTTCTGGCGCAGAGAGGTAGATTTTGGTGCCATCTGCATATATATATGGTATTGAAATCCAAAAGATTCTCTTAGGGTACCAAGAGAGGACGTGTAGATGGAGAAAAGGAGGGGATCGAGGACAGGACCTTGGGATATGCCAACATTCAGAGGGTGAGGTGATGAAGAGGCGCCAGAGAAGAAGACACTACAATGTTTGATTTCCTACATATGATGTGAACCAAGAGAAAGCAGTGTCACGGATACCAAGAGAGTAGAGAACTAGGACAAGAAGAGAGCGGTCAACTGTGTAAAAGGCAGCGGAGAGAACCAGGAGCATAAGAATAGAGAAGTGGCCCTTTGACTTGGCGGTGAGCAAGTCAATAGTAAGTTTAGTGAGAGCGGTCTGTGGAGTGTTGAGACCGGAAGCCATATTGGAAGGGGTCAAGGAGCGAGCTGGAGGAAATAAATTGGGAGAGACGATTGTAGATGATACGCTCAAGTAATTTAGAAACCAGGGGAAGTAGAGCGATCGGGCGGTAATTAGATGGAGAAGCTGGATCAGATGAGGGATTCTTAAGAATTGGTGTAATATTGTGGTATTTAAAAAGTGATGGAAACTTGTCAGTGTTAAGGGAAAGGTGGAAAAGATGTGTGAGAGCTGGGATAAGAGAGAGGAGGGATCAGCTGTGATGGAATAGGGTCAAGTTGTAAGACGAGAGGCTGATCATCCATCATACAGGGTCCAAGATGTCCATAATGGATGAGGAAACGGGTAAAGATAAAGGCTGGGTGTTGTCGGTTTGTTGAGACGAGAGTGAGTTAGGAGGAGAGTTTGTTACGGATATTTTCACATTTTATTATTAAAGTGTCTGGCAAAGTCTTCGGTCATGAGACGTGAAAGGGCAGGAGGGGTGGAGGGCAGATGAGAGAGTTGCACGTGGTGAACAAACATTTGGGATTGGAGGCTAAATTGGATATTAGTGAGGAGAAGCCGCTCTGTTTACCAAGGTTGAGGGCGCAGAGATATCAGCGTAGAATGAACTTGAAGTGGAGGAAGTCTGCGGAGGTGCGAGACATCCTCCATAGTCATTCAGCAGAGATGCTTCTGTATTTGTGTAGAGTGCCATCGTTGTAAGCGAGAGCGTCTGCCTGTGGTTACGGGAGCAAATTCCTTTTATGGCTATGATTCAACTGTAAATACTACTAGAAGGAACCGTGTACTGTGTGAGGACGGTATATTATGACCAATAATAACGTTTTTCAGTTAATTCCGTTTGATTATGTTGATCTACCTACCAAAGTGAAAAAGTGTAAGAAGACATAATAATATATTAGAAAGAAAAGACACCTATATATCCACTATGGTATATCCTCTCTACGTATACTGCGGCTGTTAGAACGTTACTGTCTTTTTAAGTGATTTTAATGTTGGAATAAACATATCTACTTTTATGTCTATTGTTGAGACGCCATTACTGAATATATTATTGCTACGTACAAGAGGATACACCATAGTGGATATATAGGTATCTTTTCTTTCTAATATATTATTATGGCTATGATTCAGCCAAGGGCAGACATACACAACATACATGGTATCATGCCCACTTGTTTCCAGATACCCTCCTCAGTCGTGTGCGCCTATGGACCACAGCACGCCAGGCTCACCTATCAGCCACCACCCCTACGAGGTGTCTCAAGCTCGTGCTCTTTACCCTACTTATATCAGAAATCAAGCAAATGAACATCCCTGTCCCACATACATACATTACATACACATACATACATTACATACACATACATACATTACATACAGCAAATCTCTGTCAAACCAACCAACTTCAAAATCTCCATTGCTCGCCCTCTTAACATGGCCCACGGGGCACGTGATTTATCTGTACGGTTTTCCTAGAGGACAAATAACTTAACATAATAGAAACATGTAAACTAACACATAAACACAACAAGACAAAGTGCAAAACAAATATTACTAATGGAAAACAGCTTCCTCATCTTAGCAAATATACAGCCCAAAGTAACATAGTGATTGTGACAAGTACAGAGCGCCAACTGCAGCGCCAGGGCAAGTCTAATAAAACAAAGGATGATAATAATAATAATAATAATGATAATAATAATGATAATAATACCATGACAGTTCTTTTCTAAGCTTGTACTTGGCATGTACAGTGCTACAGAATTTTAACACATTTCAAAAGAATGGAGGGCCCGGCTTGAAATGAACCGCACAAAGCTACGTACCTAACAACAAATGTAATGGTACAAATAGTACGTTATATTGTACTAGGAACTTGCCCGGCAAAAATGACGGGATTAAAATTGTAAGGCTGGCAATGCTGTTTGCCACACAACGTGAGGCTTTTGCTCCTCTGATCACCTTTGGCGCTCATTGCGAGCCCCAAGCTGAGCAGCTTCGGCGCTCATATCAGGGCTTACAATAAGCATTTTTTGGCTTGCCTCGCTTCACGAGGTCGGAACTGCGTTACCAACATTGCAAACGTTCCAGACAGTCGTAAAGATCCACAAATATATATGTGATGGATTGAAAGGCGCTCGTGAGAACACAGAAAAGTGGGCTTATTCGCATAAACATATGTTTGCATTACATTAAAGGGATTTTACCAGGTATAAAATATCCCCGTGTATCGATTTACTGACGTACTTTCTTTTATTAAGTGCTTATAAGTTCTGTTTTTACTGCCTAAAAAACAAACAAATAGTTTCTGTATGGGTCTGCCCGCTGCAGCATATGCAGACATAGACTCTGTAGTGACCATCTTCTTTGCAACATGCCGCTGAGACGTGGTCCCTGAAAGGCTAGGACACTGCACATCCAGCCCAACAGAGTCTGTGTCTGCATACAGCTTATAAGCACGTCTTCACAGATACGCAGGGATATCGTATACGGAGCAACATCCAGACACCTCCCAGATACCTTTAGCAGAGTTTCTTGTGTTACTCTTAGAAGACACAACCTTCACCATCAACCCCCACAAGGACTTTATGCCAGACCCGCAATATGCTATTCTGCTCATTCCAACATATAGACACAGGAAAACATTGTGACAAAGCGTGAAGTGAACATCTAAAGCTATTGATAGGTCACAAGTAAGTATGTCCGATATCTTACACGAGTCAGAGCGAACAGCGTTTTATGGGCACTGTGATCGCGTTTTTAGCTGAAGAAATTTGTATAACAAACTAAATAATAAAGGCTAAAAAATGCAAAGGATAATAATAATAATAATAATAATACAACTTTATGCCACATCACACCGTTCCCCCACCTTACATTTCTCCAATATCGGAGCAGAAGTCTATTTAGGGGGCAGATACCCCCTACATAAAACTAATTATCTCCCACATTCCCCATAAAAATGAAGAATCCACCTTTACCGGAGGTATGCCACTGGTTGCACAGGGGCCCTACACGGTTCTGGTGCAAAGCACGGGGGCCCACCAGTAACTATGCCGCTACTTTACATCCATGCATTAAGATTGAGAATCATGGCCGACATATAATATAAAAGCTCATGATTGTGGACATTATCCATATCCTATAGGGCAGTCACATGACCACTACACAGGGAACATATGTCAGTAATCCACAATACATCCCCACTAGGTCACACGGACACGTAGGTGACACATCTGTGGGCTCAGAACCTTAATGCACAGAGAGGTCGCACTGCAAGATGCAACACCCCTCACATACATACAGCTGTGACACTCAAGTAAAGACAGACAGACAGGACCCCTCATATACAGACAGACAGACAGGACCCCTCATATACAGACAGACAGACAGGACCCCTCATATACAGACAGACAGACAGGACCCCTCATATACAGACAGACAGACAGGACCCCTCATATACAGACAGACAGGACCCCTCATAGACAGACAGACAGACAGGACCCCTCATAAACAGACAGACAGACAGGACCCCTCATATACAGACAGACAGGACCCCTCATATACAGACAGACAGACAGACAGGACCCCTCATATACAGACAGACAGACAGACAGGACCCCTCATATACAGACAGACAGACAGACAGGACCCCTCATATACAGACAGACAGACAGGACCCCTCATATACAGACAGACAGGACCCCTCATATACAGACAGACAGGACCCCTCATATACAGACATACAGACAGGACCCCTCATATACATACATACAGACAGGACCCCTCATATACAGACAGACAGACAGACAGGACCCCTCATATACAGACAGACAGACAGGACCCCTCATATACAGACAGACAGGACCCCTCATATACAGACATACAGACAGACAGGACCCCTCATATACATACATACAGACAGGACCCCTCATATACAGACAGACAGACAGACAGGACCCCTCATATACATACATACAGGACCCCTCATATACAGACAGACATACAGGACCCCTCATATACAGACAGACATACAGGACCCCTCATATACAGACAGACAGACAGGACCCCTCATATACAGACAGACAGACAGGACCCCTCATATACAGACAGACAGACAGGACCCCTCATATACAGACAGACAGACAGGACCCCTCATATACAGACAGACATACAGGACCCCTCATATACAGACAGACAGACAGGACCCCTCATATACAGACAGACAGACAGGACCCCTCATATACAGACAGACATACAGGACCCCTCATATACAGACAGACAGACAGGACCCCTCATATACAGACAGACAGACAGGACCCCTCATATACAGACAGACAGACAGGACCCCTCATATACAGACAGACAGGACCCCTCATATACAGACAGACAGACAGGACCCCTCATATACAGACAGACAGACAGACAGGACCCCTCATATACAGACAGACAGACAGACAGGACCCCTCATATACAGACAGACAGACAGACAGGACCCCTCATATACAGACAGACAGGACCCCTCATATACAGACAGACAGACAGGACCCCTCATATACAGACAGACAGACAGGACCCCTCATATACAGACAGACAGACAGGACCCCTCATATACAGACAGACAGGACCCCTCATATACAGACAGACAGGACCCCTCATATACAGACAGACAGACAGGACCCCTCATATACAGACAGACAGACAGGACCCCTCATATACAGACAGACAGACAGGACCCCTCATATACAGACAGACAGACAGGACCCCTCATATACAGACAGACAGACAGGACCCCTCATATACAGACAGACAGGACCCCTCATATACAGACAGACAGGACCCCTCATATACAGACAGACAGACAGGACCCCTCATATACAGACAGACAGACAGACAGGACCCCTCATATACAGACAGACAGACAGACAGGACCCCTCATATACAGACAGACAGACAGACAGGACCCCTCATATACAGACAGACAGACAGACAGGACCCCTCATATACAGACAGACAGACAGACAGGACCCCTCATATACAGACAGACAGACAGACAGGACCCCTCATATACAGACAGACAGACAGACAGGACCCCTCATATACAGACAGACAGACAGACAGGACCCCTCATATACAGACAGACAGACAGACAGGACCCCTCATATACAGACAGACAGACAGGACCCCTCATATACAGACAGACAGACAGACAGACAGGACCCCTCATATACAGACAGACAGACAGACAGGACCCCTCATATACAGACAGACAGACAGACAGGACCCCTCATATACAGACAGACAGACAGACAGGACCCCTCATATACAGACAGACAGACAGACAGGACCCCTCATATACAGACAGACAGACAGACAGGACCCCTCATATACAGACAGACAGACAGACAGGACCCCTCATATACAGACAGACAGACAGACAGGACCCCTCATATACAGACAGACAGACAGGACCCCTCATATACAGACAGACAGACAGGACCCCTCATATACAGACAGACAGACAGGACCCATCATATACAGACAGACAGGACCCCTCATATACAGACAGACAGGACCCCTCATATACAGACAGACAGGACCCCTCATATACAGACAGACAGGACCCCTCATATACACAGACAGACAGACAGGACCCCTCATATACACAGACAGACAGACAGGACCCCTCATATACACAGACAGACAGACAGGACCCCTCATATACACAGACAGACAGACAGGACCCCTCATATACACAGACAGACAGACAGGACCCCTCATATACAGACAGACAGACAGGACCCCTCATATACACAGACAGACAGACAGGACCCCTCATATACAGACAGACAGACAGACAGGACCCCTCATATACAGACAGACAGACAGGACCCCTCATATACAGACAGACAGGACCCCTCATATACAGACAGACAGGACCCCTCATATACAGACAGACAGGACCCCTCATATACAGACAGACAGGACCCCTCATATACAGACAGACAGGACCCCTCATATACAGACAGACAGACAGGACCCCTCATATACAGACAGACAGACAGGACCCCTCATATACAGACAGACAGACAGACAGGACCCCTCATATACAGACAGACAGACAGGACCCCTCATATACAGACAGACAGACAGGACCCCTCATATACAGACAGACAGACAGGACCCCTCATATACAGACAGACAGACAGGACCCATCATATACAGACAGGACCCATCATATACAGACAGGACCCCTCATATACAGACAGACAGACAGGACCCCTCATATACAGACAGACAGACAGGACCCCTCATATACAGACAGACAGACAGGACCCCTCATATACAGACAGACAGACAGGACCCCTCATATACAGACAGACAGACAGGACCCATCATATACAGACAGACAGACAGGACCCATCATATACAGACAGACAGACAGGACCCCTCATATACAGACAGACAGACAGGACCCCTCATATACAGACAGACAGACAGGACCCCTCATATACAGACAGACAGACAGGACCCCTCATATACAGACAGACAGACAGGACCCATCATATACAGACAGACAGACAGGACCCCTCATATACAGACAGACAGACAGGACCCATCATATACAGACAGACAGACAGGACCCATCATATACAGACAGACAGACAGGACCCCTCATATACAGACAGACAGACAGACAGGACCCCTCATATACAGACAGACAGACAGGACCCATCATATACAGACAGACAGACAGGACCCATCATATACAGACAGACAGACAGGACCCATCATATACAGACAGACAGGACCCATCATATACAGACAGACAGGACCCATCATATACAGACAGACAGACAGGACCCCTCATATACAGACAGACAGACAGGACCCCTCATATACATACAGACAGACAGGACCCCTCATATACAGACAGACAGGACCCCTCATATACATACAGACAGACAGGACCCCTCATATACAGACAGACAGACAGGACCCCTCATATACAGACAGACAGACAGGACCCCTCATATACAGACAGACAGACAGGACCCCTCATATACAGACAGACAGACAGGACCCCTCATATACAGACAGACAGACAGGACCCCTCATATACAGACAGACAGACAGGACCCCTCATATACAGACAGACAGACAGACAGGACCCCTCATATATATACAGACAGACAGACAGGACCCCTCATATACAGACAGACAGACAGGACCCCTCATATACAGACAGACAGACAGGACCCCTCATATACAGACAGACAGACAGGACCCCTCATATATATACAGACAGACAGACAGACAGACAGACAGACAGGACCCCTCATATACAGACAGACAGACAGGACCCCTCATATACAGACAGACAGGACCCCTCATATACAGACAGACAGACAGGACCCCTCATATACAGACAGACAGACAGACAGGACCCCTCATATACAGACAGACAGACAGACAGACAGGACCCCTCATATACAGACAGACAGACAGACAGGACCCCTCCTACACACTGGTGGGACGGGGCTCCTACACACAGGTGGCACGGGGCTCCTATACACAGGTGGGACGGGGCTCCTATACACAGGTGGGACGGGGCTCCTATACACACACACACAGGTGGGACGGGGCTCCTACACACAGGTGGGACGGGGCTCCTACACACAGGTGGCACGGGGCTCCTACACACAGGTGGCACGGGGCTCCTACACACAGGTGGCACGGGGCTCCTACACACAGGTGGCACGGGGCTCCTACACACAGGTGGCACGGGGCTCCTACACACAGGTGGCACGGGGCTCCTACACACAGGTGGGACGGGGCTCCTACACACAGGTGGGACGGGGCTCCAGTCTCCTATACACAGGTGGGACGGGGCTCCAGTCTCCTATACACAGGTGGGACGGGGCTCCTATATACAGGTGGGACGGGGCTCCAGTCTCCTATACACAGGTGGGACGGGGCTCCTATATACAGGTGGGACGGGGCTCCTATACACAGGTGGGACGGGGCTCCTACACACAGGTGGCACGGGGCTCCTACACACAGGTGGCACGGGGCTCCTATACACAGGTGGGACGGGGCTCCTATACACAGGTGGGACGGGGCTCCTATACACAGGTGGGACGGGGCTCCTACACACAGGTGGGACGGGGCTCCTATACACAGGTGGGACGGGGCTCCTATACACACACACACACACACAGGTGGG
The DNA here is from genome assembly GCA_027410445.1 of Discoglossus pictus. NCBI lineage: Eukaryota > Metazoa > Chordata > Amphibia > Anura > Alytidae > Discoglossus > Discoglossus pictus. The sequence continues at coordinate 110,486,090 of CM050172.1, read as the reverse complement.
ACGGGGCTCCTATACACAGGTGGGACGGGGCTCCTATACACACACACACACACAGGTGGGACGGGGCTCCTATACACAGGTGGGACGGGGCTCCTATACACAGGTGGGACGGGGCTCCTATACACAGGTGGGACGGGGCTCCTATACACACACACACACAGGTGGGACGGGGCTCCTATACACACACACACACAGGTGGGACGGGGCTCCTATACACAGGTGGGACGGGGCTCCTACACACAGGTGGCACGGGGCTCCTACACACAGGTGGCACGGGGCTCCTACACACAGGTGGCACGGGGCTCCTACACACAGGTGGCACGGGGCTCCTACACACAGGTGGCACGGGGCTCCTACACACAGGTGGCACGGGGCTCCTACACACAGGTGGCACGGGGCTCCTACACACAGGTGGGACGGGGCTCCTACACACAGGTGGGACGGGGCTCCTACACACAGGTGGGACGGGGCTCCTATACACACAGGTGGGAAGGGGCTCCTATACACACACACACACAGGTGGGACGGGGCTCCTACACACAGGTGGGACGGGGCTCCTACACACAGGTGGGACGGGGCTCCTATACACACAGGTGGGACGGGGCTCCTATACACACACACACACAGGTGGGACGGGGCTCCTATACACAGGTGGGACGGGGCTCCTACACACAGGTGGCACGGGGCTCCTACACACAGGTGGCACGGGGCTCCTACACACAGGTGGGACGGGGCTCCTACACACAGGTGGGACGGGGCTCCTACACACAGGTGGCACGGGGCTCCTACACACAGGTGGCACGGGGCTCCTATACACAGGTGGCACGGGGCTCCTACACACAGGTGGCACGGGGCTCCTACACACAGGTGGGACGGGGCTCCTACACACAGGTGGGACGGGGCTCCTACACACAGGTGGGACGGGGCTCCTACACACAGGTGGGACGGGGCTCCTACACACAGGTGGGACGGGGCTCCTATACACAGGTGGGACGGGGCTCCTATACACACACACACACAGGTGGGACGGGGCTCCTATACACAGGTGGGATGGGGCTCCTATACACAGGTGGGACGGGGCTCCTATACACAGGTGGGACGGGGCTCCTATACACACACAGGTGGGACGGGGCTCCTACACACAGGTGGGACGGGGCTCCTATACACAGGTGGGACGGGGCTCCTTTACACAGGTGGGACGGGGCTCCTTTACACAGGTGGGACGGGGCTCCTATACACAGGTGGGACGGGGCTCCTACACACAGGTGGGACGGGGCTCCTACACACAGGTGGGACGGGGCTCCTATACACAGGTGGGATGGGGCTCCTATACACAGGTGGGATGGGGCTCCTATACACAGGTGGGATGGGGCTCCTATACACAGGTGGGACGGGGCTCCTATACACAGGTGGGACGGGGCTCCTATACACAGGTGGGATGGGGCTCCTATACACAGGTGGGATGGGGCTCCTATACACAGGTGGGACGGGGCTCCTACACACAGGTGGGACGGGGCTCCTATACACACACACACACAGGTGGGACGGGGCTCCTATACACACACACACACACAGGTGGGATGGGGCTCCTATACACAGGTGGGACGGGGCTCCTACACACAGGTGGGACGGGGCTCCTACACACAGGTGGGACGGGGCTCCTATACACAGGTGGGATGGGGCTCCTATACACAGGTGGGACGGGGCTCCTATACACAGGTGGGATGGGGCTCCTATACACAGGTGGGACGGGGCTCCTATACACAGGTGGGACGGGGCTCCTATACACAGGTGGGACGGGGCTCCTATACACAGGTGGCACGGGGCTCCTATACACACACACACACAGGTGGGACGGGGCTCCTATACACAGGTGGGACGGGGCTCCTACACACAGGTGGGACGGGGCTCCTATACACAGGTGGGATGGGGCTCCTACACACAGGTGGGACGGGGCTCCTACACACAGGTGGGACGGGGCTCCTATACACAGGTGGGATGGGGCTCCTATACACAGGTGGGACGGGGCTCCTATACACGGGTGGGACGGGGCTCCTATACACAGGTGGGATGGGGCTCCTATATACAGGTGGGACGGGGCTCCTATACACAGGTAACACGGGGCTCCTATACACAGGTGGGACGGGGCTCCTATACACAGGTGGGATGGGGCTCCTATACACAGGTGGGATGGGGCTCCTATACACAGGTGGGATGGGGCTCCTATACACAGGTGGCACGGGGCTCCTATACACAGGTGGCACGGGGCTCCTATACACAGGTGGCACGGGGCTCCTATACACAGGTGGGATGGGGCTCCTATACACAGGTAACACGGGGCTCCTATACACAGGTGGGACGGGGCTCCTATACACAGGTGGGATGGGGCTCCTATACACAGGTGGGACGGGGCTCCTATACACAGGTAACACGGGGCTCCTATACACAGGTGGGACGGAGCTCCTATACACAGGTGGGACGGGGCTCCTATACACAGGTGGGACGGGGCTCCTATACACAGGTGGGACGGGGCTCCTATACACAGGTGGGACGGGGCTCCTATACACAGGTGGTCTAGGACATGGCAGTGATATACATATGGCAGGTAGTGACAGTGCTACATACACACACATGACAGTGTAACACATACATACGTGTCATTATACACAGGGGCGGCCTCTCTAGACAGACATATTACTCTCTGCCCCTCACATACACACAGCGGCCTCCCCTCTGTCCCAGGCCCTCTCTCACCCTCGGGCCTCTCTGTGTCTCTCACCCGGCCTCTGCCTCCGGACTCCCCGCTCTCACCTAGCGGATCCGGCGCCGCTTCCTCTGCTCTGAGCTGGGCCTGAGAGTCACAGCGACCCCTGGCGGGAGGAGGACCGAGCGGCAGCACTGGGATCTGCAGGGACAGTCTGTATACAGATCACTGAGGGGGCTGTGACTGGCAGGGACTCCATGGGGAAATATTTATAATTTTATATATATATATAGTATACATACACACACAAATACTCATACATATATACACAAATACTCATACATACACACACAAATACACATACATATGTACACACACCTACTCATACATATATACACAAATACACATACATATATACACAAATACACATACATATATACACACACCTACTCATACATATGTACACATACTCATACATATATACATACATAAATACACATACATATGTACACATACACACACATACTCATACATATATACACATACATACATATATACATATATACACACACATACCCACACATATACACACATATATATATATATACATACATACACATATACACACATATACTCATACATATATACACACATACTCATACATATGTACGCAAACATACATATATACACACGCATATACACATACATACATATATGCACACATATATACACATACATACATATACACATACACACATATATACACATACATACATACATACATATATATACATACATACATACATATATGCACACATATATACACATACATACATATACACATACATACATATATACACATACATACATATACACATACATACATATATGCACACATATATACACATACATACATATACACATACACACATATATACACATACATACATACATACATATATACACATACATACATACATATATGCACACATATATACACATACATACATATACACATACATACATATATACACATACATACATATATACATACACACATATATACACATACATACATATATACACATACATACATATATACATACACACATATATACACATACATACATACATACATATATACACATACATACATACATATATGCACATACATACATATATACATACACACATATATACACATACATACATACATACATATATACACATACATACATATATGCACACATATATACACATACATACATATACACATACATACATACATACATATATACACATACATACATATACACATACATACATACATACATATATACACATACATACATATACACATACATACATATATACACACGCATATACACATACATACATATATGCACACATATATACACATACATACATATACACATACATACATATACACATATATACACATACATACATATACACATACATACATATATGCACACATATATACACATACATACATATATACACATACATACATATATACACATACATACATATACACATACATACATACATATATGCACACATATATACACATACACACATATACACATATATATATATTCTAGTTTCATATCACAATACTGCTACCCCGGGTGCCTCTGAGTCACGTGATGTTATAATACATCTTCAGTGATAAATCACAGTTTCTACCAGTTATTATTTGACACAAATGAGCAATTGTCACCGTTTATTTATTTGACCTTTTCTGGGCTTGATTTTGTTGTTTAAAGACTTATATTAAACAAACTCTTAAATTAAATGATCTCATGCCAGGCCTCCCCCATGTTCATCTTGTTTATTGTAACATTGTGGCAGGGGCGGGTGTCCTTGTGTGATACACCCCATGCTCCTCTATTCTGCAAATGATCTTATTGTTATGTATCCTAGGCACTTACTTTCATACAACAGAAGACATCTTGACATTGTTGCAGATACACAGTGACCTCTCTGGCTGCACACATGGAACACTTTAACCATTTGTGTTATTATTATTCTTTACGTATAAAGCAGCCACATATTCTGCAGTGCTATTAATTAATAATATTCCATGTTGTTGTTCAGTCATGTCCGACTCTCCGTGACCCTATGGACGGTAGCACGCCAGGCAGACACTGTCTTTTTGAGGTCCCTCAAGCTCATGTTAATTGCTAAATAAACACAACAGATGGGACTCCAACCCACAGGATTTGGTGTAACATAGCTGCGGTCCCTACTCCTAAATAATTCATGATTTCAAAATCCACCTCCCAGGGTACAAATGCAGAATGTTATTTTGTGTAATATAAATAAAAATATCAACATTTAATTGTTCAATAATAATAATAATAATAATAATAATAATAATAATATTTGACACAATGTTTCCAAATCCAAATAATAATAATACTGATGCAGTTGCATTGTCTGCACAGCAGGTGGCAGCAGAGGAGAAGTCTTAGGGTGAATTGTGCCACAAACAAAAGTACTTGCCCAGCCCCTGAGTCTTGTGATCAGTTCCTGCTTCCTGGCCCAGGTTATACTCAGTACCACTGCAGGAGACAGCAGATACAGGTCTGTGGGTTTCATTACAATGTATCAGTGAGATAAGTAATGCTCTGCAGCCTCATTTATTACATATTTGGGGACTTTTTAGGATTCTGGGGCTCCCACAATTTGCATATTTTTTATTGTCTGTAGAATTTAATATTTTCCAAATGTCATTTTCCTTTCTTAAAATTCAGTTGCAAAAAATAATATGTAGTTTTGGTTTAGATTTTTACATATTTAGTATATATTTGTTATTTTATGTTTAGCATTGATACAATGTTCCAAGTACTGAATGCATTATGATCAGTGGCTACTGAAGGTGCAGCAGGTGCAAAGCACCAGGACACACACATTTTGCCTTGTACTTAACCCCTGTATAGCACTACGGAATATGTTGGGGCGTCACAAATAAAGGATAATAATAATAATAATAACTGGGCAGGGGGCTATGGACAGTAAATGGGGGGCTCGTAATGTAATAGAGAAGAGTGTGATCTAGGGGTACTCTGATCACCTACATATATTGTCTGTGCTTTATTGGCCCCAATAGGCATCTACATTGTATAGGAAAGTGGGAAGGGGGGCCCCAAATACTTTGCGCCCTCCATCACTAGCGCCGCCTCTGATTATTATACGTCACCAATATGGTAAAACGTGTCATTTGAATGAGGAACACGTCGCAGGGTCCCCCAAATTATGTGTTTGTCCAGGACCCCAACATTTTAAAGCCACCACTGATGCAGCTTGTGTTATATAGCTAGTAAATGGGGGGGCTCTGGTGCAAAATAAATTGTGGGCCCCCTCCCAACACATAAAAGGTAATTTAATAAAAAGGAAAACATATATGTAGGTGATTGGAACACCCCTAGGGTGACCAAATGATCTTTCTATAAAATCATAGATTCTCCCTTTACTTTGGCCCCTACACATTGGTGGGAATATGGTGCTTTGCACCTGATGCACCAGCAGTAGTCAGCCTCTGGATACGTGTACTCAGTAATACTGTGCTGGAAACTTCCAATCTGTCATGGCGGATACCACTGGCCATTATGTGTAG